>MU386552.1:600000-834990 GCA_022497025.1 Hypoxylon sp. FL0890 | reverse complement strand
CCCCCCCCCCCCCCCCCCCCCCCCCCCCCCCCCCCCCCCCCCCCCCCCCCCCGGCCCCCCCAATGGTATGGACATCTCGATGACTTCCGAAACGGGTTCTTAGTATAGACTGATCATCATTAGTGATATTTGGCTTCTGAAATACACGCGGCACCGTCATATTTCCGTCTATTAGGCTATCCACCTATCTAGTAAGTGCGTTATCCAACCGCATCTCACCACTATTACAAATTTGGCGCTGGCAATCATGGCCACAAATGGCCACAATCATTGGGCGGAGCTATTAATGCCCTTGCAGAAGAGCGACAAACTAAATCGTATAACAGCAACTCAAGTTGGCAAGTTGGCAGCTTTAGTACGCCGGCAACTTCTAAATAAGGAAGGAGTACGCTGTAGTTTGGAACTCTGCACTTCGTCAATAAATGTAAACGAGTCGGTTACATCACGTCGCCGTCGCTTCCAGCCCAGAGTACTATATTGTAGAGTGGGAATAGGAGTCCACCCACAGGTGTTACACATCCGGGGACCGATCCTGCATTGGACATGTCGACTTGGACACACGACAGCTGCTCACGGCCGAGTTGATGCCCACTCCCTTTACGGCAATTGGTTGCGCGGGGGGTTGTACGTAGAAAAGGGCGGGCGAGTTTTCGGTCAACCATTTGTCAGAGATACAATGCTCTATGCTCTATGCGGGTTATTTGATGACCTGCGTCTGGGGCTAGCTGGCTGATAGGGCCATCAGCCTTAGGCCCTTGGAGTAACAAAACAAAAGATTGGAGGTAATTTTCTACAGAGCCCAATAGGACGTCCGAAACTGGGTCTCCAATCACACAGGGTCCCTTATTTTCATCAGACTATCTTCCCTCTACATACGATTGAATTATCACTACCCACAAAGAAGGCTATTCTTTGTCTTACGATTTTCCCTTGCATTTCGGGCATCATGAAGGTTTGCCAACACGTGCTGTTGGTAGAGGAACGTGCCATCATCTTATGACGCCTAGCGAAATACTAATTGTTCATTGATTACTCTACGTAAATCATTGTTTGGTGGTTACTGACCTACTAGCCTTAATGTGTATTAGGCAAACTATAATTACCAGGAGAAAGGATCGTGTATAGAATCTGGACTAGCCAACCTGGTACGGACGTGGGTATACTAGCAGATTAGGTTGCCCAGGGCCTCGGTTCAAGCCCCCTACTCTGTTTCTTCCTTGGCGGATTTGTTTTAACTCCGTTCATGATAAATCGTAAATTGGTAAGTCGCTATTCCGGGGACGGTGCGATATGTAATCCGTAGTGCGTAAGCTGTTTAATCCACATCTTAGTCACGATCTGGGCAAATCTGTCGCAGGCTGATGGTGCCGAAGCCCCGAACGAAACCCGTATCAGGTCCCAAAAGCAGGGCAACGCGGCGTGGAAGGAAGCCGAGAAGGAGCTGAGATGGATTACTATACGTGGGGACCTGGATTCCACGATAGCCGCAGGTTACCTTACATCCAAGATACGCCTATTGTTAGAGCGCCTTGCAGCCCGAGCTAAGAAGGTGGCTAGGTAATGTCATGCCTAGACGTCCAACGACCTCGTGGTCACTTAGGAAAAGACCGGACTGGATAATAAAGGGGTTAGCGGTGTCCGCTATGTTACCTGGTTTGCTTCGTCCAAGCTGAATACACCAGATAGTGTGCCAAGTGGTCGGCGATATTGATGAGTTATTCTCGTTTTATGTTGTCATGTTCGGGTAGGTACAGGCACGTTTGGCCTATTTTAACCCTGCTAAGGGACCCGCTGTATCTCACGAATCTGCGCTAGTATAGTCTTGTGTTACGTATCACAGGCCTACTACGCAAGTTATGCATTGTCAGATTGTACCTTCCAACGCACGAAGGGCAGAGAGGGTACAGTCTTATGGAGTTTCTATGGTACATGTACGAATTTATGTCTGGTACTATGTATGGTTACGGTAAGGGTAGGAGGGACCTACATGAGAGGTGCGATGGTGTCAGTTCGCATATTTTCCCGCGCTTCCGATCCCACCCAAGGGCGCAGATCATGCCAAACGAGAACCGCCAGACCCAGACCTGGGCAGAAACCCAACCCCGTTGCCCACCCGCCCTGGACCACTAGAAGCACCCACATGCTTCCTAAGCCCTCACTGGCCCAGATGTGGTCAATGGCAACAGGTCACTGCCAGTGCTTGGCCACTACGCACTCTTACCGCAACCCCGATTACCTTTGCCGCTACCACCGTATCGCCGCAACCGAAGTATGAGGCGGAAAGTGTTGTGCGTGTGTAATCATAGAAACACCTCTTCTTAGCTGCTGAACATTATCTTACCACATATCATACACGCACATGCTAAATTCTTACACACGAAACATTTCCTCAATTTGCTTTGCCTTCTCTCGCTTGCTCACCTTCGCTTCTTGCTTCCGCTGGTCCTATTCGTCCCGTCGATTTTCGTTCGAGCCTCGCGGTATCGCATCCCTGGACTCGACTACCCTGCACCCATCTACCTTCGCTACACTACCCTGACCACATGAAGACATGGCGCATCAACAAATCGCTCGCCCGCGATGACCTCTAGGCCCCCCATGGCCGTCCCTCAGCGACAGCCTCAGAGAACTCTAAGCGGCTCGGGGTTGTCGCAATCCCCTACCCACCAGCGAACCCTCTCCCAACAATTCCTACCCCAATCCCCTATACGAAAGTCGGAGAGCTTCAGCGAGCAGGCTGCCGACCTGGGCGATGTTGCACAGAACCGATTTAACACCCTCCCCCGGAGGGGAGGGTCGAGGCTCAAGCTTGAGCTGGCAAACGATGGCATCGAGCATCCCGGCTTCAGCGAATCCCCGCAGAATCTGGATGCTATGTCCGCCAACAAGGTGTTTACCCCGTCGCGAGTAATGTCGATGAATGATATCTCCGATGCTGGTGATATGACTCCGCGTACGTCGAGATGCCAGACTGCCGACGAGGACTCGGTTCCGCTGCCTATGCCTCCTCGCCGAACCCGATTCGTCGTGCCCGCTAAACGGCCGGAACCCTCGAGTACAAGCACGAACACGCCTCCTAAGAAGGATGGCCGTCCGAAGCCGTTCGTCCTTGAGACGCCGTCGATCGCTCCTCGCTACCCGAATATGGGCAAGCCAGAGCCCATTGGTAAAACTAGAAATAAGGATACCGCCGCTCGTGCGTGTACTGACCGATGCGTAGGATTCGCCGATTTCTACCCCTGGACTGGATCACATCCGGAGGACCAATTTTCTGATAGTATTATCAGGCATGGATTCTTCGACAAAAGCCCGGCGCAATCTACGCAGGAGCCTGCGTCTGCGAAGGCTCCATTGTTTCCTGCTTTGAAACATAAGAGTGGTCTTCATACACTATCAACTATATTTACTGGCATATTGAATCAAAGGAGGCATAGCGGCCAGATCACATCTGCTTCAACCTTCAAACCCCCGCCTCGTGTAACGTTAACCGACACGAAGAGGGAAATATGGCTCAAGGACCTTGCCAATCCAGCCATTTCCCTCCGACGCCTCAGTCGAACCATCCCTCATGGCATACGCGGGAAGGTTTTACTCGAACAATGTCTGAACAAGAATGTTCCTACAGATCGTGCTGTTTGGCTTGCAAAGTGCGTTGGTGCAAACGAGATTCGGGCCTTTAAGAGAAAAGGAGTCAATGGCATATTCGTTATGGGCGGAGAAGCCAAATGGATTAGAGACTGGACTGTGTTTGTCGAACAATTTGTCGAATCCGTCACCAACGCATTTAGCGAGAATGACTGGAAGACCAAGGTTACATATGCGTGAGTATCGATATTCCCTTCCAAGCCTAAAGCATTGACGCTGACTGCTTTCAGCATCCGCCTTGCTACCCACCTTTACGCCGAGCATCTTTTAGACCGCGACCATTATATGGACTGGCTGGTCTCTGGTCTGGAAAACAGCAATCAGGCCAAGCTTCCCATGTGGCTATTAATCATACAAATCTACTGGAAAGATATACTCAAATTAAGGAGACATGGGCGACGATTAGTTAGCGCTATCCTCTCCCATCACTCTTCTGTAAGCTCCCTCTACCATTCTTCGTTTTGAAGTAGCTAACAGTTAGCAGATATACTACCATCCTGATCGCGATATTTTACTCCCTCTTGTCACACGCTTACAGTATCTAGTCGAATCTCTACTTACGACCAGTCCGGAGAATTTCATCAATCCTGGAATTTGGTTGAAATATCGCGAATCTCTGCTCGAATCCGCCGTATCGAGCAATAAGGAATCGAGGTCGAGCGCATTTAAATCGATCGACTCTCGTAATGATTATTTAACTAGCTCCAATGCCAAATCACAGCCTGCTCTCCGGAGCATTATAGTACAGCTACTTGATAGCATACATCGAAAGCCCCTTGATAGCGCGATTCCGAAGCAGCTTTGGAAAACGAGCGAGAATAAGTTGTTCATAGTGAGAACTATTCTTGAATGGTGTACTTCGCTATATCGGCCTGGAATTGCAAAGGTGTACATCGCGGCGTCGCTACTGCGATCGTCTTCTGATCTGGATGTCGATGTCACTAGGGCCATTTTGGACTTTTTGGACGCTGACCCACTTCAAGAAACCGCCCGAAAACATCTCGTATACCACCTCGTGTCAGAGCTCGCTCGATCCGGCCATTTCTCGATTCCTCAATATATGCAGTGGCTCATAGCCCGTGGTGGCCTCAGTAGTCCATTCGAAACGGCACGGGATGGACCGTGTGCTACTAGACTTCTCGTCGAGATCCCTCTCGACTCGCTAAATGAGTCTATGAGAAACCTGAGAGCGACCTTACTGCGAAGGGCATGTTTCTCAGTCGAGGATGAGACAAGGGATACGGCAATGGCAATAAGCTGCGTCAAGAGCACGCTTTCTGTTCCATTGGACCCTCACGATCCTTTATTGCATAGGAAACCGTTGAGCCTTAAGAAGCTAACGAAGCGAATTGAGTTAAGCAGCCGTTCTCTCAAGACGACTATCTCCTCCTGGCTCAGTAACGACTTCGTTACTGGTTTTACCCAAACTATGCAGTCGGGTAAAGGTGGTGTCGAACTTCCCAAAACCGCCTTCGAGACGGTTCGGACGCTGCTCGAAGCTTCTCAGGATTTTACGATGCTTGAGACCGTCTTAAAGCGCACAGCGGCATCTTCTAGTGCTGAACTTCTTGCGTCTTGCGTCGACACCTTGAATCTCCATCTACCAGTATTCAGCGGAACTGGAGGGGCGAAGCCACTGTTCCAGACTTATTACGGACGCCTGAAGATTCTCTTGGAAGAGCAGGGCGTAGGCGCCCGGCCGCTCCTTGCTTCCCTCGCCAGCCTGGCACCCCGTTTAACCGGCTTGGAAGACGTGGCAACCCAACTACGAAACGACCTGATTCGGATAGACCGCAGTAGCGCTGCTGATGCCTCATCGCCACTTTCTGACAATATGGCCACGCAACTTCAAGACGCGGAGTCAGAGCTAAGTGAACAGATAGAGAAGCTTGCTAGTTACACGAGCGCTGATAGACCGACGATGGAACGCTTGTTCTATGCGATTATTAAGAAATTACAGGCTTACTGGGGCAAAGAAGATGAGCGTCAGCGGCTTTGTTGCATCCTTCTTACGAGGTTACGTGTGTTCGATCTCCATCACTTCAACGAACTCATGAAGGGCTGGATTCAGCATCTTCGCAAATTGACGAATCGACCGCCTATTGCTCAGTTGTTCCCGCCGCTTATCAGCTCAGGGTGTCTATCTCTTGCAATTCTATTCGCTACAGTTCCGAAGACCCAGGCTGCGCAACTCCAATCGAGCGCCGTCGGATCTGCTTCTATCTACAGACAGGAAATTCTGCAGATGCTGATGATGCCATTTAGTCCAAGTGCAGTTATGACTTCCGAGGACTGCTATCGCTTCCGCATCGTCCAAGACCACGCCAGATATGAGCATGCTAAAGAGTTAATGTCCCTATTTCATGGGGCAATAGCAGAGTACTCTCGCAATCAGCATGCTACGATTCGGCAACCGCTCGATGACAAGCAAACAGAGGAGCAATTTCTCGAACTCCTTCGAGACCTGGTCCTTGTCGATCCAAATGCTGCCAGCCAAACGGTTTCGTTAAAGAGTCCCGACCCGAAATTAGCGGCGCTTATTGAGGCTTGGACTACGAGGTTGCTAGTCCCTAACGGCGGTGGAGGGCAGAAATCCTTCGAGCAGGTTTTGGAATTGGCAAATGAATTCACATTGCCTTTTTGCCAAGTCAAACTCTCCCTAAATCTAGCGATCGATGAGTCGGGCGGTCCCGAGGCGGCAGAGAGGCTTCAATCGCAGTTTGAGCAACTATCAAAAGCCCTCGACAACGCCATTGACGCAAATAATATCATGTGGACAGGCATGCTTCCCTCCCTGAGCTCTGAAATCACGCAGCATATGAGAAGTCGAGCGGAGTCACGGTTCTTGGACATTATTCCATCTCTGAAGAATCCCCCTAATGATGTTATGTTCAACAAGGATATCCATATGGCGGAGAATCTGCTGACAGTTATCGATTCCATATTCCGTGGCAGTTCAGGGTCAAAGGTGTCTCCACTTTCTAGCGCTTTAGTAGACAAGCTTGCCGACCTGTGGGATATACTGGCCTCGAGAGCCGATGAGTATGCGTCGCTTAGAAGTGCTGTGCTCTCACACTGGCTACCCCTTCTCTTTTCTTACCTGACTCTTTACACTTCGCCATCCGCGAGCGCGATAGACATGTCGAAATTGCCGGGCGGCGAAATCCGCGGCCGCGCTTTAATTGCTCTAGCTGGCCTTGTCCAGGAACTCGACAACCACCCGACCTCCAATCTCGGAAAACAGGCCTTCGATATCGCGTTGGCACTAGTCGACAGCTTACCCGAAGAAACGCGCCTGCAGTGCGTGCGTGCAGTGAAAGACGTCACCGCCGATCCTAGACTCAGATATCTGTTCAGTTTCGCCCCGAACCCAGCGGAGGACTTCATGTTGGCCCACCGCGATAAACCACCCCAAGGGTTCAATGAGAGGAGAGTTTTGGCGATGGGCATGGGAATGGGAATGAGCATGATACCCGAAAAGTTAACTCCTTTCATCTTCAGGAGGTGGGAAATCCTCAACGAACCCACTCCGAACGTAGGCGAAAACGATACAAGCTTGAGCTTGACGCTATTCGACGCCAGGAAGATAAAATAAACTACTGTAGTGGAGTGCGATGCGACCGAAAAGGGACGCAAGAGAGCTTATATGCTCTCATATTTCTAATATATTGGGGTTGTAACGATACGGAGTATAAGCGGAAGCGTCATGAGAATCTCAACGATGGAGGTTTTTCATTTTGGGGACTAGAATCGTCCCTTTTCTAGTTGATTAATTTTTTTTTTCTTTGTCAAAGCGGATGCATATGGCCTACGTTACGAGAGAAGCTCTGCCATGACAGAGTTGCCACCGGCCTTCATTTTTTACATATTTCCTTTTCATACTTTGGTTTTTTTTATCTATCATATTTCTCTCTTACTCTCGCACTCACGGCATTCATGATTATCAACATCATCATCATCATCACGCACGGCATTTTTGCTAGCAGAGTCGGGGTTTCTAGGCTGGTCTAGGTCTGGGTCTGGTCTTTGAAATTCTTCTTGCCCCTCGTTTGATACCTGGGCAGGAAACGATGCATTCGGGCGCTTCTTCTTTTTTTTTTTTTTTTTTTTTTTATTTGGGGGGGACGGGGGTTCGCGGGAAGGGGCATGGATGGCTTGGCTTGGCTTTGCTTGGCTTGGGAACGGTGGCTAGCTGGTTAGCTGGTCGGTTGGTTGGTTGGTTGGGTTCATCGTGATTGTGATTGTGTGTGTGGCTTGTGTTTGAGATATTGTTCGCTTAGGGGGTTGTGGAGATGGAGATGGGATGTATAGAAAGCGAGAACTGAGAATAGGGGAAGGGAAGGAAGAGTGCTTTGAGGGGATAGTGTAGTGATGTGATGTGATGTATAGAGTGAGAAGAGAGGAAAGAGAAAGAGAGAAATGCATTGAAATACTTTATGTGTTGGTGTGTTGTTATGTCTGTGATGCGTGTGAGTTGCTGTCTTAGTGAGCATATATTGATTAAGATATAGGCGTTGGGATTTAGGGGTACAACTTGAACATAATCATATATTTTACTTTCGTCTGTTCTCCTCGCTTATTTACTTAGTTATTCTCAGTGTATTAGGAAGGACCTCTTTAAGGACGTCTTGTCTTGGGATTTATCTCCTATCCCTTAAACACGCGTGAATGAGCAGAAGCTGGCTTAGTCTATTCGTGGCTATTTGAAGTAAGGTATATCACTACCCTAATGCTACAGAGAAGTCTATGATGAAACTAGTCATAGCTAGGAGAGCGTCTGTCTGTGTGATAATCGTTGATTTAGAAGAAAAGAGACAGAGTATGCGCGATAGAGTTCTGGAGCTAGGCTAATAGCTTAAGAGACTAGGAGACTAGTGGCCTGGAGCCTCTCATCTGCCCGTCCCTCGAAAAGAAGAAGAAGACGTCCACGTCTTCCAGGTCGGTACTGAAAACCATCGCCATAACCATGCCACCGTCTTCCAGATATCAACTAAGGTAGGTTATCGACACACAAGATGTGATCATCTTACCACCTTCTTGAAAGTGGCGTTGTTCGTTTTACAAGAGGTGGGTACTTATATGTATGTTGTCTGTGATACTTATCGGCATCCCCTTCGTGAAACACAAGTACGCGGCATCTTTCCAGGAACTTGGAATCGTCGACCATGGCACCATAAGCGGTGCAGAGAGGCAGCAGCCTTATCTTGCCCATAAGAGATATGCTTCGACAGGAAGATCCACCACCTTTTGCCGTGCTTCCGTGCGAAGGCGATCGTCGCCTGCAAGTTTATCGCATGACACATCTTGTTGAGGGGACAGATTAGGTAGCTTTAGTCTGATGGTCTAGATGGATGTCCCGACCGTTTGCCTCTTCCTTCTTGGAGCCGAGCTTCCTTTTTCTTAGGCATTTTCGCTTTTTGTATGCCTTTTTCTAAGCCATTGCCTTTCTGTTAAGGACTATGTGATCCCACTTGTTAGACTGGCACTTGTTTACATGATCATATCATTTTTACGATGGAATGGATATTTAGAAGCAGGAATTGTGTAAGTGTGAGAAGAGCAAGTATATATACCTTATTACAGAGACTGGTTTATTTGAATCATACCCTCGTCCGTGGGTGTAGGTCCAGGTCCATGTGTCGATGCCTGCGTCTGTGCTGGCGCCAGTGTCGCTATCGTGCGACAGGACCGTTGGTACTTGGTTCGAAGTTCTCGGTTGACGTAGGCCGAAGCAATCCGGACCGCCCAGGCCGCGTCGTCGAAATGGGCTGCGGAACTCTGAAATGATCGCGGGCTCC
Source organism: Hypoxylon sp. FL0890 (assembly GCA_022497025.1). Classification (NCBI taxonomy): domain Eukaryota; kingdom Fungi; phylum Ascomycota; class Sordariomycetes; order Xylariales; family Hypoxylaceae; genus Hypoxylon; species Hypoxylon sp. FL0890. The sequence goes on along the minus strand of MU386552.1, from coordinate 825,547 downwards.
TATTCTGGCCCGAAGCTAATATGTTTCTGAGATCTAGATCCGGCAGTTTCATTATTACTGTCGCTCTCGTCGTCAACGCCTGATTTCGACATCTTGACTCTTTCTGGTTATTGATTGTCTCAGCCTTAACCTGGACTCGCTCACGCCCCTGTATTATGAACTAGAAGTATAGCGACGAAGGCGTCCTATCGAGGGTCAAGAGGGTGAAAGGAATTTATTGATGAGATATGAAGAAAGTTTGAAAGTTAAGAAGGATCCTACAGAATTTGGAAGCGTACCTAATATATACGTGCCTAGAGACGAGGGAAGGACTTGCCCGTCACAGCTGAACCCATGGATTAGACTCCTGGCTGAACTTAAAGAGCTGAAAGGGAGTAACAATTTGCTCTGTATATGATTTAGGGGAAAGAGCAACTGACGCTATGGGTTGGTATATGTATCGCCAAAAGGAACGATTAATTTAGATAGAGGTCGGCTAACTCGATGAGCTGGTCCATTATTCACTCAACCAAGTTTTGATTTATGAAAGCCGTCAATGGACTCAATAGCCAATCTCCCTCGGAGCGGACTATTACCATGTGAGCATCCACACATACTAACTGGCAAATAATAGATGACTTTGACCAAGAGCTACTTACTATGATCTCCCAGTGTATACGAGCTTGACTGGATGACCTTCATTAAGCACACGGATATGATATTGACTATGGCAACACCGCTTTGCGCTTTATGGTGATTGTAAATTCACCGCACACATATTCGGAACTAGCACTTGAAGCTTACGCTAGTCTAGGCAGTATTGTTATAAGGAAACCTTTAAATCTTAGTATAGGAAGTCGATGTAGTTTTCCATACACAACAAAACCAGGCAAGTTCCATAAAAAAAGAAGAGAAAGAAGTGTTCGAAGACCAAGAAAAGTTATACAGACATAACTGGACATAACCACCCTGTATAAGACATGGAGAGAAGACAAGAATGAGATCCAGACATCTCTCTAGATTCCGGAGCTGATGGGCTATATATATGAAGAGCTGATTGCTGCTGCTGCGACCACACACCACTAGGTAGTCAACCAGGCCAGTTAAGGGGGAGCCCCTTTTTGGGCGATGTATCCACCTCTGATTGGTGATACAAGTGTTGGCTAATTGACACATGTACAAAGCTGAACAACCCTTCCACTATGGTAACCTTGTGTTTACGATAATTACCCGCTTCCAAGTTTATTGATGATTGTCTTTCTGCTTTAGGTTTTCTTCTTTGCCCTCTTAAGTTTTGTCTTTGCTGAGAACTACCTTAGCATATACATTAGCTCCTAGGGCTAGGTAACCTCATATGCATATTTCCTGGGGGTTACGACTGATGTCCGGTGAAATTAGGTACTCTACGGCATTTACATGATATAGATAACATCTAAAGGGAAGTAACTAAAGGGTAGGTAGGTCCTTTCATTTCAATGTTTGTATGGATTAGGGAACTCCAGGGCAGCTCACCAAGTGACCATCTACCGCAAACCATGACGTCTGAGACCACGCCTCCTCACACAAGATGCAAACGCCAACAAGCGTGATGTGGTCTAGGAGACAAATGACTTCAAGTATTTTCATATTGTTCGTACTTTTTCATTCATGAGTACCTATCTACAATTGCCTGCCTGCCTACTTCCTTTTGTCTTCCAATGCAAATGTACCAAGTCAACGCCATATCCCGATGCAAGATGCACACACTTGCCTCCCTTAGATGAATCCCTTCAGCACCGCCGCCTCCGCGTTCAGTATCGAAGAGCCAGCAGCTCCGATGACAGCTATATAGCGTTAGCAACTTTCCCCCTACTTTTGGCTTGGTGATAAAGAAGGGGGCTCCCTTTGGAGAACTTACTGTTATGGCTCAGCGCAACAAACTTAATATCAAAGATCCCACTCTCATCCTCACGCACACGGCCCACACTAACCGTGTACCCACGGCCCAAATCGCGGTCAAGTCTCGGCTGCGGCCGATCCGGCTCATCAAAGACCTGAATGCTCGGGCGCGGGGCACTCGGACACCCCAGTTTCTCCGCCTCACTCACATACTCCCTAAGCGCACTCCTCACCTCCTCTGCGCTAGGCGAGGGTCTATTCTTGAACCTTAGCGACACGCACGCCGTATGGCCATCGAGCACCGGCACACGGTTACACGCCGCCGAGACCCTAAGATCATCCTGCTCGACAAACGCAGTCGCATCACCGTTAATACCACCCAGGATCTTGCGCGCCTCCGTCTCCAGCTTGTCCTCCTCGCCGGAGATGAAGGGCACGACGTTATCTACGATGTCCATGGAGCTGACGCCCGGGTAGCCGGCGCCGGACACGGCCTGCATGGTGACGACGCTGACGGCGTCGACGGGGCCGAAGCGCGCCTGCAGCGCCGCAAACGGGATAACGAGGCCGATGACGGCGCAGTTCGAGTTGCAGACTAGGAACCCCTTTTGCAGGTTGTGGTGCTTGCGCTGGTGCGGGATTAGGTCAAGGTGTGGGAGGTTGACGGTGGGGACGACGAGGGGAACGAGGGGGTCGCGGCGGTAGTTCTTTGCGTTGGAGAAGACGGCGAGGTTGGCTTTGAGGAATTCCATTTCTGCCAACTCAAATTAGCCTGCCGAACTTCAAAGGAGTATACCTGGGAAAATATATACCGATGTCACCGGCGACATCTGCGTCCAGTCCGCTGAAGACAACGTCGCAATCGGCGAATTCGCTAGCCTTGCACTCGCGGACAACCAGTTCGCCCACGGCGCCCATCGGCGAGGCCTGCTTCCACCTTACGGCATCCTTGTACTTCTTGCCGGCCGATCTAGACGAAGCTCCTACGGCATGGAGGACGAAGTGCGGGTGTTGCGACAGGAGAAGGATAAATCGTTGGCCCACGGAGCCGGTGCAGCCCAGGACACCTATATACACCCAAGTTTAGTACGTAATTTCAGCCATTGACCTCGAAGTATGATTCTTACCGCACTTCTTGGTAGGGAACTGAGATGCCATAGTCGCCTTGGTGTCAATTGACTGCTCGAAAGGTCTAGTTATTATGCGAGTATTCGTCTATTGACTCTTCTAAATGGTGAGTCAGGTTGCCTCTGTGAAGATTTATACAGAACCGGGAGTTGTCATGCCAGTATCGGGTATCTGTTGCCAAAAATTTGCCCCGCCAATGAACCCCCGCCATCCGGCCATCGGAACACGCCTTCAGGGGTCTCTGAATCTTACCCCACTACCTGATTATACCATTATAGAAATAACGCTATTCGGTGTTTGTAAGGGGTTGGCGCCATTTCTAGCCTTCAAACGGCGTTTCAGAAGACGGGGTTAGCCGTTTGCCGTTGACAGAAACCGAAAGATAAGGATTCCTAGGTGGTATATAGAAAGATGTATCTAAGAGCGGATTCATATGTGAGTACCGGTAAGGTGTTAAGATTTCATGTGTTTGCGCAAATATATCATATTCAAGGCCACCGGGCTCAACATCAATAACTGACAGACTCCGAGACGACACCTTTTACTCGAAGGAGACTCCGTACACATTCAAGTCCAACAAACATCATTTATAGTGCGTCATGATAGCTCTCCTATCTCCAAGTGTATGCAAGTTTTTTGAATCACCGACCATCATATCCCGAACAAAAATCCCTGAATGAACATCCCCTTTCTAATTCAATGAAGGTATACATTCGAACTCCACATAGCCGCGAGCCAAGTTTATGTTTTCTATAAGCCAGGTCAGCCCCGTGCCTGATTGGCGACGGAACCGGAGGCAAAGTGCGCTCGTAGGTTCTCGGAGGCAATCTGGGCTGCTCGGTGGAGTCTCGATTCCAGATTGGAATCACCAAGCATAGCTCGGCCATGGAGGGTGAATTCCCTCATGAGCTTGTTTAGTTCGTCTCCGGGCTCAATTCCGTACCAAAACATGACATCGTTACCCCTAACGATACTACCGTCAGACTTGTCGAAGAACCAGGTGAGGTTCTCGTCATCAGCCTTCACAGTCCAGACTAAGCTAGGGTACTCCTTCTTAATGGCAGCGAATATGTTGTCGGCCACGTTCGTCAGCCAGCCCGACTTCGTTATCGTCAAGGTAGCCAAAGTCGCATAGGTTTGGTCTGGAGCCGGGTCGAGGACGACGGCTAGAGCCTTCATAGGCTCGTCGAAGTAAGCCTTGAATTTCCGTCCCTGTAAGAAATCTAGATAGCGATCAACCGTAGCCCTGGCATCCCGGACCTCACGATCTCGGACGAGCACGTCCTTCAGTTTTGCGAGGTCGCTAAAGTCTGCGACGCTCTCTGCAGTCATCAACTTGTCTCCGCGACGAATCAGAGTACCAGCTCCAGAATCCGTGAATAACTCCTTCTGCAGGTCGGCAGGGTGGATGATAGCCACGCTTGACGAGCGCGGAAGAGCATCCAACAGTTCCTTGATTTCCCGAATCTTTAATCTAGTTCCAAACTTGCACCATGGTTGCGACAGGATATGCTCGTATTCTTCGTCGAGATTAATGGCAGAGATTTTCTGTGCGTTACCGTCAAATAAGCCGCCCTTCTCACTAAGGTAAACGACCTTCAATGGTTCGAATTCGCGAGCTAGTTCTCCGGCTGCGACATCGGCGTTGACATTCAACACCTGACCCTCCTTCGTCTCAGCCATGGAAGTAAGAATAGGCAGATAGCCGTTTTCGATGGCTGTCTGGATTGGTTCCTTGTTGACCTCGGTGATCTTTCCGACGAACTTCCACTTCTCCTTGTCGAGGTAGTCGGCGGTGAAGACGCTCGAGGTGATGGGTCGAGCGCGAACACCCATCTCCTCCAGGCGCTGGACGAGCTTCAAGTTCTCAGCCAAAAAAAGTCGCCTGGCAATACCTAGCGTCTTTCCATCGGTAATACGGATCCCCTCCTCAAATTCGGGTTCAACGCCTGCCTCCTCGAGGAGCTTATTGAGCTGCGGACCAGCGCCGTGCACGATAATAGGGAAGAGCCCGACATGGTACAGGAACGACAGCGAAGAGCAAAGTTCGTCGAGATAGTCGGTCAGAATAGCGCCTCCAACCTTAATGACAGCGAATTGCTGCTGAGAGACGGAGGAGAAATGGGAGAGGTACTGCTGGACCTCTCGCTTAGATCCGACGTTATTAAGAACCTGTATAACCGCGGCTCGGGTTGTCGAGTCGTTCGATCTAGCGGACGAGTAGGCAGCTCGCAAGGTTCGTAGAGGAAGAGTCGTAGAGACCGCCGGAGACAAACGTGTCACTCGAGGAAAGACTCGGCGAGAGCCAGCCCTGACGACTGCTCGTACTGCGCGCGCTGAAAACATGGTTCTAAGATCGAATAGGGAACGACGAAAGGTCTATGGGCTTAATTGATGCCTCCACGGCTTATGCAGCCGTGGTATCGCGACGAGGATCAAGCTGCCACGGGCAAAGCTTTGAAGGTCCTGGGAAGGGAGAGGGACTAAAATTTGGAGTTACAGTGAGTCAGTTTAAATACATGTAGGTCAAAACCTTGCGGCAAAAGACGCTCGACGGGAACACAGGACGCCGTAGGCGAACCAATTGAACTACAAAGAATTTATTACCTGAATTGACTACCAGGTAGGAGAATGACTTGTTATTTTGGACGTCGTCAAGTTCACATTGTTAAGATGCTATGAGGAGGGGCAGGTCAATTCGCCGCGATAATGTTATCCTTCGGAAACTTGTACATGACAAGGAAAAAAAATTCTTGGACGCCGAAAACCGCAGCTACCAATTGAGATTGGAGTAGCGATAATCTAAATCCTTGTCACTGCATAATAACCCACATTATTCAGTTATAACATATATTACTAAACTGTAAATAGAAGCTAACGAACTTACCTATGGGATCTAACAGGGATGTTCTTGAATTGTTTAACTTCTCATTCCGTCTCATCTTTTCTCTGAACATTTACCGTCCTAGGGACAAGCGAAACTCGTAATATCATTGATACAATATGATGTTAAACGTGGTGTCCTTTGAGACGACTCATAGGTGCTCAGACAACCGTTTCCGGTTAGAAAGGATATTCTCCTTCTGAGCATAGGGCATTGTTCAGAGGTCCGGGTCGAACAGTCACATTTGCACACCCTTGCCAAGGTGCATTCATTCAGGGCGTCAAGCTTCAAGTTGCAGTAGATCTAAAAGCTTCGTCCCGGTACCTGACGCAGCCAAGGATCTCGACATTGAGTCTCCAAGCCTTATCGTCCTATAGTAAACCTGGAATGGATTTCGAGTCATCAGGTCCTGATCCTGAGAACCTGATTCGACAGAACGACTTCATAATCACATTACTACCAGTGGTTGATGTGCCGGGCAAGTCAGGGACTTGATATTCAACTTAAATTGATGTATCATCCAGGAGAGGCACTCGACAAGTCATCCAGAAGAGTTTCCTAATCCAGCAACCCGGGGACACCCCTCCTTGTGGTCGTCGAGGCGGTGCTTCAAAGAAACATGGTCTCAACTTGTTCAACATGCTCGAAGATCAGGAGATTTACCTACAGATATTGAAAATCCCTCTGCATTGTTGAAATATATGCGAGTGCTCAAGACCGCATCTTTTCACCTGCCGACCTTACACGGGAGGCAGTGCTCATGCAGGCGGGCTGGCGGATTGGTCTGCTCCGGCAGAAGGTGAGAGTACAACAAGTCCCGGCTACTATAAAGTACAGCTTAGAGGAGCCAAATATACTAGATTTGAAAGTCGACCCTCTCCAACTTTCTCCAAAAGCTGCATCGTCGGGAATTTGGGTATTACCGTATGCAGCAGGGCGAAGTTCAAACTCTTCTGGTCATAGGACCGCGCGTTGCGTCCCTATCCCAAGGTCTCCGACCCAGATACGTCTTCCCAACTTCCAGATTTACTTCGATACACCGGTGAACATCTGCCTATTTGCCTATATCTTTGAGGATCCATACTTCTCTTCAATCTCTTTTCCACTGCCGGATTTGAAGCAAAGGCTACGGTGCCGTTGTCACGTGTCTATCTACTACTGAATTCCGTTCACTTTGACAAGCCAGAAGAGCGCCCTTATTCTTCTTCTATTTACCTTAAATCACCGGGGCTTCAAATGAGTCTTGTAATGATCGTGCCCATCTACGTAACCAGTTACTTGGTGTAGCCACAATCTAGGTCTCACGAGAAGAGCAGTTCAGTTGCTATGGCTTATACTTGTGTGTTTTGGAAGCGTAAGGCGATGGATCGTTCATTTCAAAACCATTAATTCCATCATTTGAGTGGGATCTTGTTATAGCTGGATCTCGAACCTATCCCGTACTGTTTATGCTGACTTGAACCAAAATATATTGTCATAGGGCGCTGTTATTCAATCGTTCCAATACCATCACCCTCTTCAATCCTCAATCTAGTAACAGAAGCCTCAGTACATCGGCATCACCTGGTCACGTCCTATTGCGATCTCCAAAGAGTTCATCCCAACCGGGTCCCACTTGAGAGAGCCCAAGAAATGCATTTGAGTATGCAACTGTGTGAAATCAAATTTGGGGATCAGTCACACCCGTAGTTGGCATTCTTTGGCGAAGCAACCCCGAACTGGGCGGAGTTGGATAGAAAAGATATCATCTCTACGTCTCAGGCTTCTCAAAAGGTCTTGGTCAAGTAACTCCTCCTACCATTCTCACTATGATCTTGATGCTATATCAGAGGAGCAGGAAAGGGGACTATGGGAACATGAACGAGAGGAAGAAGATGCAGACGAATATAAACAGTAATCTGAGGAAAGGTAGGTACTCTAGGTTGGCGGTCATTGAGCGCTCATGAACCTTGATGAAGTGAAGTCTCTCGAGCACACTTTGGCGCACCTTACCTCGTCAATGAGCCCTAGCCCCTAAGTGAGAACCAGGACGTTATACCATGTAGTAACAGTATCGACCTGTCTCCCACATGTCCCATCTCCTGGAATAGTATATATAGAAGGTACCTAGTTATGAGTGACCTCAGTCGTGATTTGCTAAATGCGCCCACTTTATTATGGCCCCATTGATAGATACTATCCCTATCAATCGTATTCGTGGCTGCCTCTGTGGTGTCGCGTTGCCATTGCGCGTTCTAGACCTCAGCCACGAGCCAAGCTGAAAGCTGTGGGGAGCTGACGCTGACGTGCATTGCCCGGATAACTGCTCTCAAGAAGCAAAATAGAAGCAAAATATCGAGCTAAAGGGGCTGACTAAGTTAGTCACATGAATTAGCTCATGCTAACTTTATTAGGTGAGGTCATGTAGCACAGCCCGAAACCGAAACCAGGACAACGCTAGCGCTTCTCCCTTAGGTACCTCCGTACCCAAACTTTCAGCGTTACCAGACAACCAAGCGTCTCGGATACGACTTTAACCTTCGCAACCTTCCTGAACTTCCGACCTCCTTCCAACCTCTCTGCATCTTTCCATTCCCAACTTTCTTCGCCACACGCATACCATCAATCAAAGCTCAATTCTCATCGTCGCGACACACATCCCATCCGTACTGCATTTATTCCCCGCCGTTTTCGACGACTTGAGCTTCATTTCCTGACAAACGCCAATCCCGTCCGGCAAATCATCAATCGCCCAAAATGTCGAACCAAGAAGCTCCCTACGACCCCTACATCCCCAGCGGCCAGTCCGCGTCCCAACAGGGCGGCAACGCTCGAACGCAAGCCTTGCAAGCGGTAAGTCTGTCTCTTTGCGCAAATCTAATCTTCGATGTTTCCCCTTCCGGATCACGAGATATCGATGGCCTCCGTGAGAACCGACTGCGCCCCTACATGTGACGACACGATTTCTTCTACGCCCAACCACGTCTATCCCAAGTCTATAGAGCGACCGACAACGATAGTTCAAGCCCATATTCCAATAGTAGGCAGCGATAAATTAAAAGGAGGATGCGCATGGACCTACAGTTTAATTACGGTTGTCTCACCAACAACTTTTCTCGTCATAGTTGTTACCTGACACAGCATTTTGTTTGCGCCATCGAACTAGGTTCTAGGTCTTCTCTATACAGCATCTTCAGGCTTTGCGAAACCATGACGACCGCGAATAACGATATCTCGTAATCTGGCTGGGAAACAACGTGATTGGTAAATGATGGTGAAACATGCTAACAATTAGCCTCTAGCAAATCGACGACACCGTCGGTGTTATGCGAGAGAACATCAACAAGGTGTCCCAGCGTGGCGAGCGTCTCGATGCCCTGCAAGATAAGACCGACAACTTGGCCGTCTCCGCCCAAGGCTTCCGTCGCGGCGCCAACAGAGTCCGCAAGCAGATGTGGTGGAAGGACATGAAGATGCGGGCATGCCTGATTGGCGGCATCATCGTCCTGATTCTCGTCATCGTCATTCCTTCTGGTAAGCAGCACTGTATCTTTCTACCAACATAACAATAAGCTAACTCGTGTCTCAGTTCTCGCGGGTCAAGGCAAGCTGAAATAATCGCCACGCATACACCACTGGGAGCATCAAGTACGCATAGAATAGACGGACTTGGTGGCATGACGAGGAGTTGAATCTCGCTGGCTACGAGCAAGAGCAAGCAACATAGGCGGTTCCGATCATCCTTGAAAAAAATCTTCGGAGTCGCAGCACTGAGAGGAGTTTGTCTTTTGATTTGACCGGTCTTTCTTTGGCTCGTGAATGGAACGAATATCGGATTTGCTTGGGATACCGCTGACACCCCCCAATCCAAGCACAGAGGCTGAAAGGGTTAGTGCGGTGGACGAAACCGACTTGTATGTATGATGGCGTGGCGTTTTTTCGACTAATTTAAGATATCTTACGACCCCTGAATACTATAATACCCTTGACGTGCCTATTAATTCATCTTGCTTTCAAGTATTTGCTATTGCGGGTGTATCCGTGTCTTGCAATCTCGTTATTGAAGTCTGCAGCAGCCACGTAAAGCTAATGGTTTTATCCTTTTTGAGTTCTTGTATTATGCCGCGGCTCCGGGTCTACCTGGCGCCTCTGAGGTTTAGCTATGTGAGCGTCTTTGAGTCTTGGTTTGATCTACGTCGCAATGCACCTGCGTGGGGGCGTATAGATATTTTCGCATTTACGTGGTTAATAGACCTATATCATGCGCAACTTGATACTTCAGTATGCCTTGCTTTAGACGTTACCACGCTTCGTATGTATTTAGTTATGCTTTTATAATAACAAGTAGATAGTTGGGGGTAAATTCAGAGGAGGATACCGACAAGGACGTGGAAAGTGTGGATAGGTATTATTGGGCTTTTCTTGTTTTCTATCTATATCCTTTAGGTAGGTAGGTAGGTAGGTAGGAGGTAGGTACCTGTAACAAAATAACAAGCAGTAGAACTGAACATGCTATGAATCAACTCACGCCTTTCGTGTAGTGACGGGAATTAGGAATAATTGGTTTGGTGATCTACTTTAGGTATCTAGTTGAAATACGTGATTTAGGCGAAAGAGGCACCTTCTGCCGAAAAGGGGCTTCTTAGATAACTACAGATCGCGTAGAGTGACGGACTGACAAGTCAAGGCAAGAGAAATTCCATGTGAGAATGGTTTCTGTCTTGTTTAATAATGGGCATGTGATACTATGGCTCTGAGAACTATGGACTGTTTGCCGGCTTCCTATTTTCTCCGGTTCGCATCCTCATGGAGTCACAGGGCCTAGGTATATCAAACTAGCTTCAGCGACGATGTTACGGTCTCTGGAACACAGGAATTCGATACATAGGCGTTTTTCTCGGCTTATAGATCATTGTTGTCCACTTTAGACTGCGTTATTTAGCTTGTTGAAAGTTGTTGGATTAGGTACGGACTGCAGCATCCAGCTACAGTCCTATGCAAGCTCTGTCGCAAGCATCCATCCAGCTATGATATCTGTATATAAGGTATATAAACTATCAGTTATGACCGTACAGATACAGCTTGACAGATTACCACTGGTCGCAGCACAGCCGAATAGAGGTGACAGGATCGGGCGAGTATACATCAGCATGCTCAACTATTTCCTTCCTAATACTACACTTAGGTATATTTGAGAGGAAACATAGAATCAGAAGGCAAAAGCTCTCCAGATTCCTCCGGAGGCAATCTCAATACATGCGCAGTTTCCTGCAAGTGTACTCTCCGAGAGTCTCTCGGTCATTCGCCTTGTCGTGTTTCCCTATCATCCTCCATTCCTTAGCTCAGGGACGTGGATACAATATAGCTTTGACTTCGATGAAGATTACATCAACCTACTAGTACATTACCCCAGCTACCGTTAGTTAGCAAACAGCAAGAATAGCCCCTCAGTGTCTGCCTACCTCTAATGCAGCTCATAGGAGACCGTCCCAGCAACTTCACGTCCCGCCCCTTTCGCATAGCAACTACACGGGACCCGGTTACCTACCTGGACGCCGTGGTAAGGTATTTAAAGTATAACAACCTATGCCCTAGTGCCTACGGGCAATCGAAGTGGTGTAGTTGAATGTTGAACGTGTTCGAATAGTGTTCGAATGATATTCGAATAATGTTCGAAATGATGTTCGAAATGATGTTCGAAATAATGTTTTGCCACCAAAGGTCATGGGTTCGAGTCCCGCGTAAAACACTTTTTTTTTTCCTTTTGACGTTAATAGTATTTTCAAAAGTTATGGAGATGAATAAACGGTCCAGTCTCTGGATCAATTATAATTGAAGGTCCCTTTATTAATTATTAGTCCGCTTGACTAATTTGGGTATGCGACAGCGTGCATTGGAAAAGGGGACAGCCGGAATAGCCTCATGCAACAGGCTAGAGTAGACTGCTATTTAGTGCGCTGCGTCACAGCTCAGGTTAGAAGATTCTCATATTTCGGCGATGCTTGAGCGCTATCGCTAGTGACAGTGGTTCATCATAGATAGAATGCCAAACTAATCGCTGAATAAGTGACTGTGGAGTACCGTATAGAGAAAGGAAGAACCAATATCTTTTGCGCATTAAGAAGCAAGAAAGCAGACAACTCCTTCACGTCGGAACGTCAATAACTGCTCTATATAGCTAGCTGAATACCTTGGATACTGAAGCTAATTGATTAGGTCCAGCTTTATGCAGTCTTCAATATCATATGTCCGTGTATAGCGGCCCAAATAATGATACTTGACAAGCAGTAATATGTACAGTGAAGGAGCCTGCGGCCTTCTCGAGATATTTCAGTCCTAGACGCCTCGATCGCTGACTCTCCTGGTTTCTCGCTATGTCGCAATCGACCAGCTTTGGTGTTTTTAGGATCACCCAGGCTAGCGGTTAAGTAGGTACGTGGTGAGACCTACTTTGATCTCACCTATCTCCTTCATACACCCCAATAATAGGTTAGGGCAGGATGATGGGTGGCTAAAGGATATGCTTTTGTGTGATAGTCTCCAGCTTTATAAAAGAGCTCTTCTCCATAGAAGGCTTGATTTCATGAGGTTAGGGACTATGATGGCCATTTACTCGCTGTTGACACCGCCTACTGAGATGTTTAGTCCGGTCAATATTTTGTGCGCCTACAAATCTAAGATGACACTCTAGCCGACGCGGGTGCCTTTATATGTCGTTGAATTCATCACGTCAAGCTGTCCCTTGCAGTAACTAACCTGGGAGATTGTACTTGTATAGATCAAGGGGTCTTCGCCTCCTGGATTTAAAACCGCGTCCGAGATGAATATTCTAGTAATCTGTATTAGGCATACTATCATTATACCTCCTCGAGACTCTAACAAGTATCATTAACTCCGCGTAGAAACAACCCCAAGGCCTGCCCTGCACCCCCTGTCACGAAGCGGTAACCTATACTCAATAGAGGGGCGAACAACCACAACAAGAGTTTCCTGGTAAGCAGTGAAGTACCCAGAGTCTTGGCGACTGAACCGATGCTTGAACAGTTACCTATATCATATAGGCAATCGGCAACGAAAGTAGCACTTATATAAGCTTCTGAATATTCCTCGGGATACCTCTTAAAGACAAGACGTGTGACGTCTAACTGTAGGCATGCAAATCTGGGATACCAGACCCTCACGTCATACGGATATCATCAAGCGAGCGGTTCGGTTAAGCAGGAAACAATAGAACTTAGGTGAGATTCGTACACCTTACCGCATATAAAGTCATGTACCTAAATGAATCAGAGGCTGATTGGTATAAATCGCCATAAATTGCGACGAATTCTTGAGGCGGAGAAGGCAGAAGTGAACTCACCCCAAATTCTCTCCTTATACCGATGATAACTACACTGAATGTTGTAAATTCACAATAACGTGGCCCTTTTGAAAGGCTTTTTCTTAAGACTCACTGCGACAGGAGTGTTCCCCTGAACCCGTATCATTATCTATTGAGAGTGGGAGCACTTTTTTCTCTCTGAGCTTAGCGGATGCAGCTAGAAGTGACCATATATCGGTGTTTGCTCTGACTAAGTTCGGAAATAGAGGGTATCTGCCAGGTTGCAATGTCGAACATACGGTTTATAGCTCGATTAAAGTACCTACTAGAAACCCCCCTATTATACAGAAGCAATTAAAGGTTCATTGAAGCATGTATAAGTAACAACGCGCTCTGCAAGCTCCAGGCACTGCCCCGTTCCAGCCGAGCTCAACTCAGACCTGTGACTCGTTGTTGCTTCGAACCTATGTGATTATGTATGCTTCGCTTCCTTATAAAGCATCATTTATTCGCCTGTTTCCTTTCCTCGCTAGAGACCGTGAACGTCTCCGTGACATGGATGCCTTGCTCCTCATCTGAATACTGTACAATGCGCTCCTGGCTTGGTTCACTCGGTAACTTTATCATCTTTGAATTATTTCCCTTCCGGCTGGCCCAGGCCCGAGAAGGCATCTCGAACGCCTTTCCCGCCGATGAGCTAGATCCATCTTTGGCCTGGCTCTCCACCACGACTGAATGACTATGGGCCTTCGACCCCTTGCCTGAGCGTACTCCGGACCCGCCCGACCCGTAAGGCCCATCGGAACCCGTTCGAGTAGAACCTCTCATGCCCCAGAGGCGTCGACTAAAGAGTGGCTTGATAGCTGGGGCGGAAACTACGAAAGCTGTGACCAGATATTCGCGAGTGGCCCATTGCGTGGCGACGAGAAGATCGAGCAGAGAGCGGAGGGAGTAGACTGTTCGCAGAAGGGTGGCGATGATGATGAATATACCCGAGCTGAAAAGGAAACCGAGAATGAGTTTGCGCGACAGCGGGATCTTGACCTGCCATAATAGTGGAAGCGGAATGGCCATAATACCCAAATCGGAACTATAGTAGGTGGGAAGGGGGTGTTAGATTTAAGCTGAACTACGAGTATAAACCATTTACCAAATAACAGATGGACTTACATAATACTGAGGATCGGAAACAGGATGTAGTTCTCTTTGCGGAAGACGCACTTGTCTGTTTCGGATTTGTTAGACAATAGCACATAGCGACGGGCACTTGGTATGCCCAGGTGAAGGGACCTGTTTACTAACCGCCAGGATAGGGCTTGACCTGCCATGCTTTCTCGATGGGCGTGCAGAGACAGTATTGGAACAAGAACGCAATAGTGAAAGTAAGCAATGTGCCGATACGAATATACTTGGCTAACTGGTTCTGCCACAGATTCATGGTCTGGAAACTGTTAGCATTCCTCCTGGGCTATCGAACATCACGGTTGAGACGTACCAAGCGGTCATAGTAAAAGAGAAGAACAGCCTTCATGGACCAGATAAGGCAGATGTAGCAGTTCCATGATGCAAAAGTCAGCTTGTCGCCGATCCTAAAGCTTTCAACCTGGGCGTCGGTGAGTTGCGCCGCTGTCTCAAAGTTCTGTCCGACACTGCTTCCGTAAACGCCTATATATTGCAAGAGGACCAAGTCCGTTGTCCAGAAGGCCTATACAAGATTAATTTTTCGTCAATTATGTCTTCTTTCTAAGACCGGTGTCAAGTATGTGGCGAGAAATAAGACATACTATCGCAACGACAGTGAATAGATCGTCCCAGTGCAGTCCTCGAAACCCCGCAAGCATGAGTCTTGTGAAAATGCGAGTGAGGAAAATCGTCATGCCGAGGGCATACTCGGTGTATGACTCGATGTTTACATCTTGTTGGGTCGGCGGCATGATGGGGATCTCGCAAGGAGCTCTTCGAAGCGGGTATAAGCACGCACAGCGTGTGCGTCAAGGTACTGATGGGAACCACTGCGCTCAGCGACCGCGGTGGGGAGGCCCTCTACCATCTATTATATAAAAAAGCCTACATTCGTAGTGTAGGCAGGGACAGAGTTTTCACGTAGCTGTATCTGTAGTGTTACCCTATCGTCCTGAGGACGTCGATCTGTTCCAAGATCAGGGGTGTAGTTCGCTGCTTTTTCCCCTTGGATGTGGGAGGGAGAAGGCTTCGTGAAGAGATCAGTCATCTTGGTACATAAAGCTCAAAACGTAACCGTAAACCATGTCCTACCCCGGTATATGGCAATGGGTCAAGATACGGTTTGTTCTGCAACGGGGAAGATCCGTCAGACGCTAGGACCCCCCAGGATGCTGATGCCCGCGTCCGGGGTGCGGATCCTGATATCCACAGGACAGGGTCTTTTTACTCGTAATATTGGCCCCAGGCGGGAGAGCCTCACTGGTCCCCGAAAGGCCCCGGCTTGGATTCCTTAAACTCTAATTAATAGGTATTATACGGTTGGAACGTATTACACTAGTTGTTGGACCCGTGAATGTGGGATGAAATGATCAGGTATTTTGAGTTGACATTCGACCAGAAAACATTGCTACGTTGTATGTCATCGGGTCCCATCTCACTGGTGGTTCTTATTAAGGCATGACCAGGACGCAGGGAATCTTTGAACGTTTCATTGGTTTACTGTGCCACAACTGCAGCTTACATACTGCAGTTAACTTTAAAGTATTGCCGGACTTTGCGATATTTCTATAGGTGGATAGGATACAGGACGGGGGATAGTGTCCCACTTGACATGCAACTCATGTCACACACTTTTGAATGCATAGAAGACGAATGCAAGGAATGTTTTGGACTGCCTACGACAGTAAGCCTACCTCGGGCCGTTCGTCAGTTGACATGTCACCCCCCTGAAGTAATTTAGTTCCCGTTATGGAGCAAGAATTCAAAACATTTCAGTGATGTTCATGTCTTCCGTTATGCCCTTAACTGGCAATGAATTGCAACCCCCTTATTGGTAACGAACGCTCTTACTTCACTCTTTATGATAGAATACTGACATATAGTAAAATGGTCCATTAACAGCGTCATTGATCGACAGCTATCTGGGGAGGAAACTCTATAACATAGTACATAGGAGGTAATTAATGAATCCGGGATTGCACGAGCCATGCTACCACGCGAGCCGCTCCGTGCGGCGACGCTTTGAGTAGAACCAGATATCCTCCTCTGCTGGCGTAAGACTTAATCCCTGCAGTTTCGTGCTTTGCTGAATAAGTGATTTATTGGTTCATGCTACTATTGCGCTCGTCAACCCATAACCCATTATCTCCGCCGTTTTGGATATCTCGGATAACTCGCTGATTAAGAAAAGTCATTGCGCGGCGAACATCATATTAAGTAATGGGCGATAACGACCCTAGTATACTTGGTTATGCTGTTAGATGCAAGGAGTCGCGTTTTATACCAGCTTGCGTATCAGGGGTTGCATTGAGGTTGCTAGTTAAGGTAATAATACCGCATACCAGCCACACTATACTTGGTACTATACATGGTGATAAACGGCTTAATCGACATATTGGTATCTATCGATGCCTATCTGGGGCTATTCCCCCTCTCTATTACCCCAGGAACTTGGTAAACCATACGATATTCTCGATTTAGTTAAGCTCGACATTGTTGGTCCGGAAACTCCTCGGCTTGTCAAACTGAGTGAGGTTAGGAAGGTCGGCTAGCTGACTTACTGGGGGATAGAACGTGTCACCCTTGTATAGCTCCTCTTCGAGGCTGACAGAAAAGGACCATTACGCCAGGTGCTCGAAATTCTCGTGTTTGTGTTTTGTCTTCTAACTTTCAGGTTGTCTTTTACGTTTGCGCGCCACTAGTTGTCACAATGTCAGAAACCGCGGACTCACCAGTCGTTCGTTCACCGACTAAGGACGATGGCGACCGGCTTCGTTCTGAGGCGCTGGCTGCTGACTCAAAACAGCTGCCGCCCGGATACTATTCTAGCATTCGAATCATCGGTACCTTCGGCGGTATCGGCTTCAGTCTTTTGGGCACTTACTGGGCCTTTTCAGTCGGAGCTGCTGTAATCACGGCAATCAACCGTGACATCGGCCCTAGTGATAACGCCAGTCTGTTTTCGATCGTGTGGACTATGTGCGACTGCATCAGCATTCTACTCTTTGGCCGGCTCTCGGATAGGTTCGGACGCCGATGGTTAGCCATCGGTGCTAACCTCCTTGGTATAGTCGGAGGCATCGTCGCATGTACGGCAAAGAATATGGATGTCCTGATAGGAGCCAATGTGTTACTCGGTCTCGCATCAGGCCCGTCGGCGTCTTACCCATTACTGACTGGCGAGCTTGCAACCAACAAGACCAAGTATCTAGCCACCGTCCTGGTTGTGATACCAAATGTCATCGCCACCGGATTCGGCGCATATTTGGGCCAAAGGATCGTGCTACAGACGACTTGGAGATGGATATTCATCATTTACATCATTTTCATGGTCCCTGGCACGCTATTGTTCTACTTCTTCTACTTCCCTCCGTCCTTCACGCAGATGCACGGAAAGGCCGTCAAGACCGTCGACGAAATCAAGAAGATCGACTTCGTCGGAATATTCCTACTCGTTGCCGGCCTGGCGCTATTTCTTTTGGGTGTATCATGGGGCGGACAGCCGCTGGCCTGGAATTCCGCGACCATCCTCGGTCTTCTTATATCGGGATTCGTATGTCTTGTCGCCTTTGTCTTCTATGAAATCTTTGGAGGAGCGGAGCGTCCCATTATTCCGATGCACTTCTTCAAGGATCTGAGAGGATTTACCCCTATCGTGGTCATTTCAGCCGTCACTGGTTGCCTTAACGTCGCCTTGCAGATCACTTGGCCTTCCCAAGTCACAAGGGTCTTCGGTACGAGCGACTGGGAGACGACGGCCTGGCTGACGACAACTGTTGCTTTCGGTGCTTGGGCCGGTATTGTCTTTGTCGGCTCCTTTTTCCACATCATCAAGCACATTCGTTGGCAACTTATTGTAGGATGTATCTGGATGTCGGCATTCATAGGGGCAATGGCCTCAATCGATCCAAGCAAACGTGGCCAGGCGGCTGCTTTCTCTTTCCTTGCCACCGTCCCCGTTGGATGGGGTGAAGTCGTCACTATGCTCATGGTCCAATACGTTGCATCTGATATGGACCTTGGCGTAGCCTTTTGTACGTATTGTCCTTTTCGAAGCCCGACACGATGATAAGTGGTTAGACTAACATGACTCTAGCCATCGTTTCCGCAATGCGTACCTTTATTGGCTCCATCTTCACTGCAGTCTTCACGGCCGAAATTGCGAACAAGCTCCCAGAGGAATTGAACTCGATCGTCGTCCCTGCCGTTACCTCAGCTGGACTACCGAGTTCATCTGTATCCGCCCTTCTTTCAGCTGTTTCGGCCGGGACTACGGCTGCTCTCCAGGCTGTTCCAGGAATGACCGACGAAATCCTCGCCATAGCATCAGAGAAAATTGCCGAATCCTACGCCGCCGCATACACCTACCCGTTCTATACTGGCCTAGCGTTGGGCATCGTTTCGCTCATCGCAGCACTTTGCCTTCGCGACTTTGACCACCACTTGACCGAGCACGTCAGCAGACAACTATACCACAAGAGCGATACAGACAAGGATATTTTGACCTTAGTTGATCATCCGATTGTTCGAGAGGGGGAGACTGTCACGGAAACGAAACAAATAAGCAAGACTTCTGATGGAGAGACTCGGGCCTAGAGGTTGACTGAAATACCGAAAATCTTTGGCAGTAATACGCTAGAATTGTGAATACTATCCTGCAAGTAACTTTGCACATAGACCTCTTTGTAACCTCAAAGTTTGTATCTAAATCCCGAAAATTAGACTGCATGTTACCTTCTTAAAACACTGTCTCTAAACTACACCAAGTGGAATATCGATTTCTTGTGTTGAGTAGTGTTTACCAGCTTCGGTCATACTGGCCGTAATGAATTTTCCATCCCTCTGCCCTAAGAATTGCAAGAAAGCTTTGAAACTCCTACCAAATCAGACAAGGGGGTGGCCAACCGAAGTCCTAGGACCATGCCTTATTCAACCTTCGATTGGTCCCTGCTAGCAAGGGGGGTTTTTGCGAACCCTTCTGGCACTACTATGATCAGCTTTGCTCGATACTACTATAAAACCGGGAAAACTTGGATAAATGTCTTGGTTCAAATCACTATTGTGTAGGTACCTAATTTCCCGTGCTCCTGGTATATATTTGACGCATGGGAATATAAATAGATAGCTTAGAATAGACTCTTTATAAGTATTCCTCGTATAAGCAAATCTAATAGACATCATATTCAAGGGAACACCACAACCGCCCTTCCATTCAGTTTCCCAGTCCTCAACGCATTATACGCTTTATCCAGCTCGTCAAATTTGAACTTCTCAATATCAATTCTCAGCTTCCCACTCCTTGCCAAATCACACACCTCCCTTAGATCTTGCCGCGTGCTGCCCAAGCTGATAGCAAATTCGCAGCTCGTGGCCAACAAACCCCAACCTACTTCCAAAGTGCCGCCCTGCATACCAACGAGAACGATACGACCTCGCGGTCGGGAAATTTTTGCTGCGAGCTTGAGCGTGCCGGCGGTGCCCACGAAGTCGATAATGGCGTCAACTCCGCGACCTCCTGTCTGAGACAGGATCTGCTCCGCTGCTGCCGTTCCATCGCCCTCGAAAAGGGCAGTCTCATCGGCGCCCACTTCTTTTGCGGTTTGAAGGCGGGATGGGATATTGTCGATTGCGAATATCCGTGCTGAAGATAGGAGTTTGATGAATTGCACACCGTATGTACCCAGCCCGCCAATTCCAATGAGGGCGGCGCTTGTACCGGGCTTCAAGCGTTGGATAGCAGTCTGGATGGCGTGGTAGGCTGTGACACCGGCGTCGGTAAGGGGGGCGTATAAGATAGGATCGCCGTCGCCGATAGAAATAACCTCCGTTCGGGGGACAAGCAGATATTCGGCCAAACCGCCGTCCATACCGCAACCGCGAGTCATTCCAATGGCATTACGCTTGAAGGCTTCGCAGTGCTGCTCAGCGTTGTCGGTGCAGTACTCGCAATTTCCGCAATGGCGCATGTGGTGCACAACAACGGCTTCACCGATCTTGAGATCCGTCACAGCATCGCCAACTTTCTCTACGTAACCCGCGTTTTCGTGGCCAAGGATGTAGCCTGGGTCGAGGGAGTTGGCGTATGGTGCTGAGCCGGGCTTGCTGTCTACCATATCCAGATCGGAGCGGCAGAGGCCAGCGGCCTTCATGCGGATGAGGACGTCTCCGGGGCCTGGCTCTGGCTTGGGGACGTCGACGTATTGGCCCGGTTGGCCCCATTGCACTAGCTTGTAGGCTTTCATCGTAAGGTAAAAACAAGAGTATAGTTGATGATCTTGAAATTCGGACTCAGTTGAGGGCTCACGCGGCGACTCCGTTTACTCTCTATTTTACCCTATTAGAATCATAGTAGAAATACTTGCGGTCTCCAGCTGCGAAGACAACAAACGCAAGCGGTGTCTCAACTCCTTCCGACAATTGTCACTGTTCCCCTCATGCAACCGCCGTGTTCCTCAGGAGATCAAGTTGTAGATCTACTCCTGTCAAGCCTAGCTCACTGGAGCTATGGTGGAGAGCTAGGTACACTACAAATGAAGATAGGGCTCCAGTGTGAGATTCTACTGGTGCGTACGGTGTTCGGGCACTATTGGACCAGATAGCTGGATAGCTGACGATGGTAATATAGGACACTATTGCTCTACTATATGCACCCACAACACGGAGTCCTCGGAAATAAAGTCGTAGGAATAGCGTGTGGGGGTTAGTTCTTGGTAGCGAGGATTGAAGTTCCCTAACGCTAGACAGGAGGATGGGGCATGACCGGGACCGGCCCGTCTCCAGGATATCATTCGTCCTAACCTAGTTTGGAAGAGAGGATGATTTGAGGCCAGCTACCGTATAATACGATAGGTATGTTACGTCCATCACACTCTATCAGCACACTGACCGCCTTTCGAAAAACCATGCAATTCATATCCAGCACGTGCTGCGGGGAGTTTGATAAGAGAAGGCGACGTAAGATTGTAACACTGTCGCCGCAGCTTATAACATGACTTGTAAGATATCTCTCAGCGTCTTCAATGAAACCAAGGCGTACTTCATGGGTTCCTATACCAGAGTGGAACTTTCCCGTGCTTCAACCCCAGAGTCGGTGGAGAGTCCGGTTAGCGCATGTCGGGTAGGGCATAGTGCAAATCATCATTATAGTAGCTTCGATTGAACCCTGCATTGCTCCGCAAGGAACAAGACGAGGTTTGAAAATCACGCGGTACCTGAAACCGAGATGCTAAAGTGAATAGGTTCTTTACAGGAAGAAAGGCCAAGCGCGAGGCGGAGTTAGAAGAGGGCTCAAGAGATGACCCAATTCGAAAATCACTCTTCGATATCATGTTATCTTTGCCCAGAATGCAAATTAGGAGCGCCAGTTCTACACTATAAGCCAAGCGGCCAAGTAAATTGATGCTCGGCACTGGAATATCACATTATACTAGCGAATATGCACATAGTGATCGCCATGATCACACTGGGGAAAGCCCCAAAGCCCCAAAGGAAGCCTCGAGGCTTCTTCTGCATTGGCAGTGTGAGAAGACCTGGTTTTACTTGGCCTCATATTCGTTTCATCTAACCACGAGCTGACGTATCCGCATTGAAAGACATTGAAGGTTCCAATTACATGGGACATATATCGACAGATTAGGTTGACGATCAGCCGAGACTGGTTTAAACATACGGCTAGGTAGAATGCAAAGCACAATGGGTATGGGGAAGGGGGAGGAATGGGCATACCGTGGTCTGTGAGCCCCCATAACTTTCCACATTTGCGATGGGTCTCCTTCGATGTACCAAGCGTTTCGAGTCAATGCTGAGGCTGTGAGGACAATCGAAATACCGACCTTCTTCCAACTCAGTGCTGATCTACTATAGAACCTGGGAACCGCGGCAGACGCGCGAAGGGCGCATTATGCTCAATGTTGTGCGTCTCGTTCAGCTCGTTTAAACCGATTGTTACCAAATTAGCTGCGCAGGGGGCCACGACCAGGCAGCCAGGGAAAGTGTAGAGCCTCGGACGCGGAGTATCATAATCGAGATCGGATGGTCCGATGTGGACCTTGATCTTGGAAGCTTGCACGGCTCAGTTGTAGTAGCCTACCTAGGCTTCAAGTCTAGCCGCTTAGGACGTGCTGTAAGACAGAAGTCGATCGGCCGCAAGTTGCAGATCGGGTAACTGTCGCGAGAGCAGGATCTGGGAAAAGTGCCTAGTTTTTCGTAGCATCGACATTTTTTTTTCCGCCCGCATATGGAGAATGCGTACCGTCGCAATAGGATTAACTAAGTGTGTCAAACTATCATGTGGTTGTAATGCTAGTAAAGCGAACTATAAACACCAGCATTAATGCACATTGTTCCAGCAGGATTCAATGTAACGATAGAGAATGCATGTATCGCCGGAAAAGCCCAGCAGACACCATACAGGGCGATCCAGGCTGTTCAGCCTCGATTTCATGATCTGATAGATGATGCATCTCTACGGCATTTGGGTAGCAGTCAGTATGCAACGTGGCGCCCTTGGTTAAGGGGAGCCATTCAATGAGTATTTGGTACATACCGACTGCATGAAAGCAACTCCAGCATAGTAATGGAAATCCTTCTGGGTGTAATACCGAGCGGTAGATCACTTGGGGTCGAAAGCCGAGTGTCACGATACGGACCTTGCATCGGTGTACGAACGATGTTCATACAAGGGACTATCCTTTGTCTACGCTATCTCGGACTCTTCCCTTGCTTCGGACCCCGATAGGTCACCAGGCTCCCAGCAGCCTCTCCTCCACGACTAAAAGAGACGTATCTAATTCTATCATCAGTAGCCATGTCCTACGGTGAATTGTGGGGGAGAATTGTGATATTGTAGGCTTTTGGGATAGTAGGGAAGGGGTAGTGTGCTCTTCATCGAGGACGAGACATTAGTATTTCTCGAGGATCTGCTTCCACATACATCCCAGCCTAGATGCTCAACTTATCTTTTCCTCTAGTTCAACCAAAATTGAAGTGAAAAGGTTTGGGGAGAAGTAACACGGAGTGGTATTGTAGAGGTGGCAGTTGTGAAGAAAAGGAGGCACGAGGATGGACTCTGGCTACACTGCAGCCTTTGTATCTTTAAGACTCGCTGATCTAATATCGTACTTACGTGTTCCCCTAATTCTCAAGATCTCCTTTCAGTAGGTAGCGGTATCTAGTAATGAACTATTTCGCATTTACCTCAATTGAAATAGACTCACTCTCTGCCTACCTAGGCAGGCACCGGGTAGTTAAAAAGCAGCCTTCCAACTGCTACAGCCCGGAACCTAAATAGATAGCAAAGACTCATTGCACACTTTGCAGATGAATGATGAACGTGTTTAACGTATATATCATAAACTAATCCCGTCACCATCAGCAATAAGAGAAACCCAGTTTTGAGAAAACTCAAGATTTTCTTGTCTGGTAGCTGGATGTTACCCCTGGGCATGGGCATTCTACCAACTCACAATTACGGAAGACTTTGTCACATCCCAAGACTCGATAAACCATACTGGTGATTTGAAAGGAGACCCGATTGCTCAGCTCTTCCTGACCGGGACATAATTTAGCATTTTGTAAGTGTTTAGATGTTCTATATACGTGACGAGAGGAGATTCCGGTGCTTTCCCCTTGTTCTGTCCTCGAATAACAAGGTACATACCTGTAGGCCCATGGAGTAAGGTCAGAGTAAGGTCACGATAAAGTCGAGACTCGCCAGTCTTTTCGGTTCATAGCGCATGAGGTTTGGGAGGCTATACAAGTTCGTTAGCAAAACCTGCAGTAATTCATAATATCCGTACATTTCATCCATACCTGAGGAGGCGCAACC
Organism: Hypoxylon sp. FL0890; assembly: GCA_022497025.1. Taxonomy (NCBI): domain Eukaryota; kingdom Fungi; phylum Ascomycota; class Sordariomycetes; order Xylariales; family Hypoxylaceae; genus Hypoxylon; species Hypoxylon sp. FL0890. The sequence continues at coordinate 801,370 of MU386552.1, read as the reverse complement.
CAATCAAAATTACCAAATCTCTTCGTCGTCCACAAGTCTCCCGGGTGTCTAGCGCCCTTGGGCCCGCCTATAAACGTCTGGGGGTAGCCGAAGTCGAAGGGGACAGCCCCCTCGATCTCATCGATCTCGTCTGGCGTGAGCTCGATGCCCAGCGCTTCGATGTTCGACTTCAGGTGCTCGATCTTCCTGCCGCCGACGATGGGGAACACGTACGGCGCCTTGGTCCTGACCCACGCGAGCGCGATGCTGGTGATGTTGAGCCCCCGCGCCTTGGCTATCTTCTCCAGCACGTCGGCCATGACTGTCTTCTGCGGCTTGTCGACTAAAGGCACGTTGCGCCCTTCTCTCTGGGTGTTACCGGCCTTGGCTTCGGCCTCGCGCTGTGCTGAGGTGCGGAAGTACCCCATGCCCAGCACGCCGAAGGGCGCTACGGCCATGCCCTCGTCGACAGCCAACGGGACGATCTCGCGCTCGATGTCTCGCTCCGCCGCGTTCCACTGCCCCTGGTATACCGAGAAGGGGGTTAGGTTTTGCTGGCGTGCGTACTCGTTAGCTCGCGCGACGATCCATGCCGGCGTGTTGGAGATGCCGAGGTAGAGGACCTTGCGGGCTGCTACGAGCTGATGCAAGGAGTTCATGAGCTCTGGGATGCTTGTTGTGAAGTCCCAAGAGTGGACGTAGTACTGCACAATGTTAGTCCCACGAGCTCAACATGAAAAGGGGGGACTTCTACCAGGTCAATGTATGATGTCTGCAATCTCTCCAGGCTAACATCAATTGCTACCGTCAGGGCCTTCTTGTTGTTCCCGCCGTAATTGGACTGGATCTTGGTTGCCTCGTGGACCAATTGCCAACTTGACGTGTACTTAGTTGCAAGAACAATTTCGCTTCGGTTACCGCGAGTCTTCATCCACTCGCCCAAGATGGTCTCCGATTCCCCGTTCTGGTAGTTGTTGGCACTATTCCACCGTCATTGTTAGCAGATCTCCGCACACGCCCAGCGATCGGGTCTCTTTACGTGTCGATGAAATTGCCGCCCTGGCTGTAGAAGTAATCCAGAAGTTCAAAGGATGCCTCTTTATCGCACGAACCCATGATGTCTTTCCAAGACTCCCCGAACCCCATGGCACCGAGGCATAGGGGGCTGACCTTCACGGCGGCCGTCGGGGCAAGTTGGCGGTGGTAGCCTAGCAAACTCTTCGCCGGAGGTGCGGGAGCTGGCAGGTTCGTTGGGGCCATGGCGATCGAGGTTTCAATTTATACTGGCGATTTAGGAGAAAGCGTCTTGGTGATTCATCTGCTCGTAGAATGAGAACCATGAGGACCGGCCCCCTTTTTATAGGCAATCGAACACCATCACATCGTTCTTTTCGCCTATGCGCTAATTACCTTTCTTAATATATGATGTGGAATTAAGGTCTGTCTGTTGAAAAGGGCTTGCAATGAGAGGCACGTTATGTGCAATCTAGCAGTGTCGTATACCTCTTACGGCAAACGAGGTCTCATAAATGGTATACGCCGGCGTGCTGCGAGTCAGCCGCCCTTAAGTCCGGACCGGCGCTAGCGAATGCACCCAATAGCCGTGAGCCGTATACTGGATGCGGTATACGAGCGGGTCTCGTGCATTAGGTACAGTCCGCCCTACTTAGCTTACCCGGGAATCCCCTGTCTCAGCTTGCCGATGGCCCACTTGACGAAGATCCGTCCCGCCGTCATCACTTTGCCTGGGAGATATACCGAAACCGAAAATAATCTGCTATGGCTGTCCTTGTAGCCTCGAGTTCCAGATCCAGATGCTTGGTTCTATTCTCGAGTCATGTCGGATGGTCAACTTTTCGGAGTCTTGTTGCTCCCTAATGCGGGTGACGTAAGCGACCAGCCCCTGGTGATGGTGGACGATCAAGGCCGAAATATTCGCCAGCGCAGATATCATGCCAAATCTAAGGCTGGATGTGTGGCATGCAAACAGAGAAGGGTCAAGGTACGTAGCGGCTAGACACCGGTGATGATACCGCATTGGGCGCCTGGTATAGTCTTTCCTTGCTGCGGTCCTTAGTTGATGTGGATGATTAGTGTGACGAGGTCCGTCCGACGTGCGGAAGATGCTCTTCTCGCAACGTGCAATGCCAATTTGAGGCGATTCCAGACAGGCGGCAGCAGCGACTGGCGTCTCGGAGGGTTCGACAAGGCCAAGCCTGTCCCCAGACGCGAGACGCTGATGTTGACTGTGTCGTGCGTCGGAAATCGAATTCGATTACCCAGAACCCCGGGCTGGGCGACGTTGACATGACGGCTTTACGCCTCATGCATCATTTTGAGCATTCCACGTCAGCGACACTGGTATTAGGCAAGAGCATTTGGAGAGACCAGGTCCTCCCGCTGGCCCTACAGGTTTGTCACCTAAGCCCAGCTACCGCCATATCCTAACATTAAGTACTTGTGCTAGCATGAACAACTCATGTGTGCTATCCTCATGATCGCAGCCACTCACCTGCACCATCTCCAACCAGCCGTTGGGACAAATGCTAGAGCAGCCGCCTACTATCTTGACCGTACCTTAGCTAGTTTCCGAGCGAGTCTTGAGGCGCCCCCGGGAGAGCAGGACCCCGATGTTATGATCTCTTGTGCTTTCATACTGCTCCACTACACCTGGGCCACGCCGTTCTTCTCCCTAGACGAAACCGAGCCGGATCCAGCGTCCGATAAGTTGATCCCCTTCGCCTCAGGTCTCAAGTCGGTTATCCTAAGGGCAAATGATGTGGACGGCCAGTCCCCGACTATCTTCGGACCTCTGCTAAAGCCAGCGACGATCCGCCGGTTCAAGGATTGGGTGGCGACAGTCGAATACTCATACGACTTCCAGGAGAACTTCATGCTCCGCTCGCGCGCCCCCGTCCTCGGCCGCGAGGAGGAGTGCTGGGAGGGCTGCGGGTCAGTGCACGCGGCGGACCGACTCGTGCCCATCTTCCAAACCATCGAAGTCATATCACGCGGCGAGGACATGTCGTGGCTGATGTCCGATATCCAGGCGTACTCGCTCATGTGGCCGGCGAAGGCGAACAAGAAGTTCGAGGAGGAAGTCGGGGCGAACCGGGCGGATGCGCTCGTCGTCATGCTCGCTTTCTACGCTAGCATGGCCTGGCTCTTGGCTGATGAGGTCTGGTGGGCGGAGCGGAGGTCTAGGGGTATGCTTAAGGCTATATTGGCGTATCTGGAGAGGGAGGCGGAGAGTGAGTGGAAGGAGTGTGCCCGGAGGATCTGCGAGTATTTTGGGTTTCGACCTGATGGTACAATTGAGGGAGCCGTGGGCGGATCGAGGTACACTAGTAGTAGTAGGGCCGTATCTGAGTCTACCGTCTACTAACCGGGCCCGTGTCCCATGCCGGATTGGTGGATTTTGGTTAGCTGAGAGCTGGACCTGTTGCTTACCACTGAGGACCTATAGGTATCTTATCACATTTTAGAAGACTTGGTAACTTATCTATCCTCACGGTCTCCTCAAGATGGCATCTTTCAACTAACGTTATTCACGGTGGCCGAAGAATAAGGTCAACATATTGTAGTACCCTGACCTAGTGTGCGAGAGCAATCCTTGATTACCTTAGGTAATCAGTAAGAGCTTCATCCCGGCCAGACCTCTTCTTTATGATACTGACCACCACCACCGGTTTCAATGGGCTTTTTGGGTAAATCCCATATCAGGCGTCTCACCACCACTGAAGAATCGTTGGGGACCATATATAGGCGACTTAAAGTATGTAATAAGATCCTCTCTCGAATGAAATATATACATGCCAGAATGCCTACTATAAAGATAATTCCACAATTCCCTATTTTATATATCCATTGCTAACCATACTCATTTCCCTTTCATACTTTTTGCCAGTCCGTATCCATTTACCAAGGGCCAGTGCAACTAGGCAAGGCAAGTAGGGCAAGCGCACGCCGGCCGGTCAAGAGTGACCGAGACAGTGCAGCCAGGCTCCGTGGTCGTCGTGGCAGAGTAAACAATTGGGGGCTCACCAGGCTCGCATTTTCTCGTCGGCTTTCTGCACGCGATGTCACAGTGGAAGCCAGGTAGATGAGTCGTTGTGACAGTCGTAAGATGGGTGCAGCCGGTTTTGGCTGGCTTGGTGGTGGGTGTGGGAATGGAGGTGATGGCGGGAATAGCGACGGCGCTGCGAGACGTTAGTGTCATAGACTTAAGGGAGATAGAGTTGGCTTACCTCTGGAGCAAAGCCGCGGCGGCAATGGTGAGGTAGGTGAAGGTCTGCATTTTGGCTTGTGTAGGTGGATTTATTCTACCAAGTGGAATATGGGGTAAAGTTGTAGATGTCGGTATTCGTCTGAAGCGTTGAGCTGGTCTGTATGGTATATTTCCTCTTCTTCAACGAGGTGCTCAGGGCTTTATATACATGCTTGGCGGATCCATCCCCTTTCGTCGTGATGCTAATATAAGAAGCCTCTGTGCGCGCGCAGTAGTGCAAAGACCATCTAACCATCACAATTGAGCCATGGAATTGCTTTTCTTCGCGAAGTAAGCGAATGATAGTCCTTCGTTGGACATCGTGATGACCCGCTAATGCTGATGGTGGAAATTGCGAAGGATTTTCCCCAAAAAACCACATCCAGCCTCAAAGAGCGATCGACATACATGGCTTTGCCTTCATTTTTGATAGTGTAGAATCATCAATACCGGGTATGGCACATGGATTAGGTGGGATTTAGAATCCTCCATGCATCCATATGTTTGGAGAATAGCGTCGAGGCCTAGATTTAGGTAATATTATCATGGTCCTGCGTATTGCTCTTCGAATCATTTGTTGGGACTGTGAAAATCCAGTTCAATATGCCCTCGGATACCGGCATTGGAGGAAGGATGAGGCGCTCATCTCAAGCTTAATAGCCAATCAATTGGCACGCTTCCCTCAGCTGAAGTAAGCGGCCAACGCAACTATCACTCAGCCCTATGATTCTGAATTGATCCAATCGGGATACGTAATTTGAAGGCACGGAAGCTTAGCTGTTCGTCTGATGTTGAATATCTCCGTCTCTCCACCGCTCACGCTAAACTATCGAAGCAATATGTTGCGAAGTCGCCCTGCTATGTGATATAAGCTGATATCTGGGGTATCACTGGAATCCTCGTGGATTCGTAATGAGGCAACAGCGCACGACTCTGTTCGGCCATTTTACGAACCTTACGTAAGGCAAATAAACATTGCATGGGCATCGTTGAAATTGTCGTCTATTCTCGGCTCGTAGCTGGATAATGTATTTATTTATAGAAGCACCGGCGTGGATGGTGCCTCCGCAATTCAACAATAGTGGATGATGGCTTCCCCAGCTTTCCACTTTCGGTTTTGGAGGATGAACGCTAGTGCGGCGTACCTGATCCTTCACAATATATACCGGCTATTGTTGACGCTTTCAACGTACTCATTTATATCCAATGGTAGCGCCAGCAGTCCATTGCATACCTAGGTACGTATTCGGCCGATACACAAAGGCGAAGCCGATAGCCGATAAGCACTGGAGCTGAGCAAAGAGGCAGAGCATAACAGTGCTCTTGACCACCAGATAGAATTGCTACCTCGGTGTGAACATCCAATGTCTACCGTTAAAGTAGGTAGATACCTACTTAGCGGATTGGATTTGAGGCTGTTGGCGTTCGGCACAAGATTCTCCATACCTTCAAAGGTTCCCGAGGATCCGGTACGCGAGAGAGGGAAACGGTAAGGGTTGTCTACTGAGACATTGGTTATGGGGTTTCTTCAGCCAGGCTGCCAGCATTGTGCTCATCGGATCTGGGTACATATGGGAAACTCAGCCGAGTGTCTCTCCTCGGATACCATATGTTAATTGAGACTCCGCGGAGGACTCTTCCCGTTGCATATAGAGTCCGCGTGTGCTTTTGACGGACCGGCATATTCCCGGACTGGTGACATGTCGTGTTGATCCTAGATAAGGTTGTTGGTCATTATGCGAGTCTCTTAAAAATTGAAATTTTGATGACGATGATGATGCTGGAAAATCCTGTTGATAGCCTGTCAGGATGTGAAGGACAATATCATTTGCTTAGTAATACTCACTAGCTCCGGCCAATCTTCTAACGACCGAGGGTGAGCTGAAGCGCCTGACGTCAGCATCCGGAATCAGCTACGAAGATGCCACAATGTGTCAAGGTATTGTACATCCATAAAACATAACAAAGAGAGCTACCCCGCCGACAGGAGAGCTATCTGCTCAGTGTTCCAATTCTTAGGATTCCAGGCCTTGTTCTTGAACAAGCTGTTGAGCTCGCTCAAGGCCCGATTAACATGACCTTGGCGCTATCAAGTCTAAGATGTTTCTGGCGCTGAAAATTTAGCGAAAAGTTCACACTTCTATACCAATTGATTTGACACTTGAGCAAGATCCTGACGAGGGTTCTTGATAATTTAGCCTTGGCATTGGTTCTGGGGTGTGGCGTTTCACTGCCACATATCCTACGCCAATGGATTCGGTGTAACTCGAGGAGTTGCAGTCTCTCGCGGCCCGCACCCACAGCAAAGGGAAACTGTCATTGCACTAACTCAGATTCCATGCCAGCTTTATTCTTGCGGCTCTTGTGGCTTTCGACTTGCAGCCACGTTGTTGCAAGCGTCGATTGTGTAACCCTTACATGAATGTCAGCACACTGATCGAGATCGGCAAGGGATCCCGACTTCAGCAAACACCAATGACAATGGCGCATACGCAGCAAACGTCATTCACACTTGCGTCTGCACAGTTCAGAAGCTCGATATGCGAACACGGTCCCGTCAGTCACAGCCAAGTATTGGTATCAATCCTTGGGACTCTTGACATTTGACCGGATACCTTGAGCATCGATGAGTCTAATGAGCAACCCTACAGGTCTCGCAAAAATTCGTCCATTTCAAAGATCAATTTTCAAGATGTCACGCCATATTAGTCTAGCGCTGTACTCTGCGCTGTATGGAATAATACAGCGCATAACATGTCTCGTATAGTAGGAGATTGGGTCGGGCGAACTGTGCTTGTCTTCTATCGGCGTTTCCCCGCTTCTACTCTCTTTAGCGATTGGTCGCCGAGGGTTCGGATCATTGGTTCATCAGTTTTAACTCCCTCGGTTCCAGCTCCAGAGCTGACAGGAAAAGGCTACCAGTAATCCTTACGACATACGACGTAGTAGTCTGGTTAACGAGGACGGTAGCGGCCGCGACCACTAGATCCGAGAATTCCGGTCTAACATGTTTCGGTCTCTCAAGCCGGTTCTAGTGAACTGGAAGACAAACAATTCGCTACTTTCGTAGAATGCACCGACAAAGGTAATTATTAAGGCTAGGCCCTTCTCTCAGTGGATTCCTTCTCACTTTCATTGTTCTTTCCCAATGGTCTACCGCCCTCATATCACGCAGTAGGAAAGGTCGAGCCATCTCAACTAACCCCTGTCATACTTGGATAAACACGCGGGGTCGTTTCTCGTATTTGAAGAATTACAGCTGAGGTACTTCCGTTCTTAGTGGATATGCGTCATTAGGAATGTAGCAGTTTCCTCAATAGGTCATATTCTTCTGAATTCTACCTTCTACCTTCTATGCCATGCCATGCGGCTGTGTGTCGATACCAAACTCTTCGTTGGAAATCATTGGTCTTGAGTCCAACTGAACGCACATCACCGTCACACGACACCATCGTGTTGCTGTACCACAGCACTTCAACTAACTTATCTACTGGGAATTTGCATAATTGCAATGTTACACCCACATTGGCAGCTTTCTAATTTCTAATTTCCATGTTCGACTAATACTTCCTTCGTTTATTTGGTCTCAGTTTGACCTCAAGCCACCGCCATGTTGGTGAGGTACTTATGGCGAGATGCTGTATTTACGGCAGTCTCGGTCTTGATGACCAGCAGTTTAGTCGCAACATACGACCTGGATGTTAGTTCGACAGGTGAGTCCATAGCCACCGAGACCGCTTATAGTCGCACAGCTTCTCATCATCGCTCCAAAATATAGATTCCATCAAAAATGTAGCAAAACAGATGGCACAGGACCTGAAGTCGTTCTATAACGGCGACGAACCCGGACAAACGCCTGGTCTTCTCCCCCAGCCTTATTACTGTGAGTCTTATGATTCGCTTAGGAACTGAATGGGTATTAATCAGCCACATTAGGGTGGGAGGGAGGCGCATTAATGGGCGCATTCATCGACTACTGGTATTACACCGGAGATACCACGTATAACGACATTGCTCAGCAAGGTCTACTTTTCCAGGTCGGCCCGTATAATGATTATATGCCACCGAACCAGACCTTGACTGAGGGGAATGATGACCAGGGATTCTGGGGAATGGCCGTCATGAGCGCAGCCGAGTACAAGTTCCAAGATCCCCCATCGGATAAACCGGGTTGGCTCGCCTTAGCCCAGGCCGTCTTCAACACCCAGGCTGCCCGGTGGGACATGGACTACTGCAACGGCGGCTTGCGATGGCAGATTTTTAAGTGGAACAACGGCTTCACCTACAAGAATTCCATCTCACAGGCATGTTTCTTCAACATTGCCTCGCGACTAGCCCTTTACACCGGGAATAGCACCTACGCCGACTGGGCCGTCAAGACGTGGGACTGGATGGTCAATGTCAAATTCATTGACCAAAGTTATAGGATTTATGACGGAGCGCATATTGATGACAACTGCACCACCATCACCCCGTACGAATTCTCGTACAACGTCGGCGCATTCCTCCTGGGAACGGCTGCTATGACGGCGTACTCGAATAACACAAATAACTCTGCTGATGTCGAAATGTGGCGTGAACGGGTCGATGGAATTCTGAATAGCACAGAGCAAATATTCTTCTTTGGAAACGAGACCTCGAATCGAGTCATGATTGAGATTGCCTGCGAGCCGGTCAACCTTTGCGACACGGACCAGTTGTCGTTCAAAGCATATCTAAGCAGGTGGATGGCCGCGACAACGAAATGGGCACCTTGGACATTTGATCGTATCAAGACCCTGTTAAGCAATTCGGCCGTAGCTGCAGCGAGACAGTGCACCGGAGGCGACAACCATCGTATGTGCGGACTGAAGTGGGCGAACAATAGTGGGCAATGGGACGGCACGACTGGTGTTGGACAGCAGATGGCCTCAATGGAAGTAGTCCTAGCAACCATGATCCAAGAAGCTGAGCCGCCAGTTACCAACGGCACCGGCGGGACTAGTGTTGGCAATCCTTCGGCAGGGGGTTCGGACGATGGTCGAATAGATCCTGTTGGGAGGGTTTACGGACCGATTAGTACAGGCGACAAGGCTGGTGCAGCCATCTGCACGATCATCGTTATATTCTCTTTCCTGGCCGCACTGGTCTTCATGGTGACGGACGAGACGATATCGGCATCCGATAACTTGGCAAGCGTGCGTTCGACTCTCTCCGGTGCAGCTGGGGCTGCCACATTAGGAGTTCTAGCGGGAGGCGCGAAGAGGGACATGCACGACGAGAAGGGCAAGGGGATAGCGGTCCCAATGGATAAGGAGAGGAGTTCGAGTACCGACACGGGCGAGAGGATTCCAGCGGTCTACGCGAATGGGAAGCTGCAGAAGAGTATGCAGCCATCAGAGCAAAGGAGCCTCAAGCGGGTATCTGCTCCTCCGGGCGCAGTGCTCCCAATGAGAGAAACCACGAATTCGAACTCGACTCCAGATCGTCGCTTTTCGACGAATAGTGTCGCCCGGAGAGCCTCGGTGCTTAGAAAGCAGAGGCAGGGGGCGTGATGGATTGCACATAAGGATATAAAAGGGCTTTGCATTACAACGGCGTTTCAGGTTCTAGCGTCTGTTTTTTGCTGTTACGAGACTCGGTACACGTTATGAAGAAGAGGACCATGAGTCGGTCTACGGCTAGAGCTAGGGATAGGCAGGCTTTGGAATGGAACAGAGCTGCGTGTAGAGAGATACGAGATACCACAATGTCTACACATTCTGTCTCTTCGCTTGTGAGCATATTGCTTGCTTGAGGTCCCTGAGAATATGCGGTTTTGAAAGTCTGCATTAGTAATTATTTTTTGCTAACATTGTCTGTAGATTCGGCCACCCGATACCTGCGACTTGCCCCTTGTCGAACTACCTGAATATACTGATTCGTTTAGGCAGAGCGGGGCTCTGGTGTGTCGTCGGGTGGGCATACACGATTTGTAGGCAGGGGAGGTGGAACTTGGGGCGAATAAGCGTAAACTGAGCTCACGACGATGTTGAGCTGAAAGCCTACCGCCTTTCTTGGGCAGGTGTGTATTGCTTTTCTTTGATATGCCGTGCATCTTTTCATCGTGGAATCGCCCTCTGCTCGTAAAGGCTAGGTATCTGTCAGTTTATATTTCTCTCCCGCTTACTTAGTCAAGGACTATCCTCGTATAGGAGTTCCGCGGGCAAACAATGACCTAGGACGGGCCTGATTATGATGCAATTTCCATGACGCGTAGTTAGATTGACAATGCTCTCATCTCGAGCGGTGGATACAACGTTGGACAACGAGGCATGGGGGCTTGACATCCTAAACGAAAGTTTCCTGGGATATCATGGTTTCCTGTCTTCCAACTGATGGCAACTCCAAGCCTTCGCATTCCTTGTCATCGATTGGCTGTAGATAAGGCTGCCAGTACCACTAATATCAAGCAAGAACCTTGGATATTGTCCGCCTTATAACATGCCGGTTCTGTCGAGAAAACTACTGGCGCCCAGGGACGAATGCCTAGCGAGCACTTCATGACGAATATAGGTTAGGATTCGATGAGTTTCTTACAGATTAACGTGTCCTACGGGAGATGATAGGAACCCAGGTGATAGGAAGCAAACGCGACATTCATAGTCCAGCGCCCCACCAAGGCGACAGGAACGGTAGCGAATTGGCCTCGAACTGACAAACAGGAACTAATATTAGCTCACCGGCAGCGGAAGCCCCCAGCCGAGATGCCGTCTTGCCGAAGGGCCCGTCGGGTCACTCCGTGATATACCATCCATGGATACTACCTGCTTGCTGCGGCCGGACCCGGACATATGAGAACGGCAAAGATTTCAAAATATTTTCTGGAATTATGCGATAGCTACCTCTGAGTTCGCACCGAAACAGATTACGCTAAGTCATGGTTCGGCTGCCGAAACAGGTCCCCGTGTTACCATACCCACCTGAACAGTGGACGCAACCGATAAAGCAGCTATGACGAGGCAGATCGATCACGTTCCTTGAGTGAGGCTTCATTGGATATCGACTCGTCATCATAAGCTGATCACCTAATCAGCCACGATGAGGCATCTTGTTTGTCAGTCGGTTCAAATCCCCTTCCTTGACCATCTTCACTTTCGACTCCCGAGACTGTCTCCAATACTCGCTCTCTTCCAGATCGACCCCATAATGATGACGCAAATATTGTTAGATTATTGTCCGAGACATCGACGAACGGATCCCACCTGGCAATGGTAAGGGGCAGGAGAGGTCTACAGCATGACGCTAACGCCCTCAGAAGAAACGGGCAAGCAATGGGTATGACGGTCTAGATATGTACTCTGCCCCTGAAGCAGTGAAAGATCGAAATGGCAAACCTGTGAGGACAGCTCCCATTTATACCTTACACAAGTGCTACTGCCAGGGTCGAGGCATATCAAACCAAGCCAGTCCTTGTAACTACCGGTTACCTACCCTATCTCTGATGGACCTATTATTTCTTTAGGCTTAGCGGGTTTGGTCTCATATGGGTGTCGCAGCCGTTGGGTGCTTGTGTGCTCGAACAGCTACACACATTGCTGATGCAGGGAGCCGTGTACCTTGTAACTCTACCTGGATACGGTGTTCGAGGCGGCCAACGAACGATAGGGCGCTCACATCTTGAGCCATTGGTGCACTCGAGGTTTCCCGATTGAGCCAATTGTTCATTGAACAACCAATGATATGATTCGGCATCAGTAGGGATGTGTGAGGCAAACGGCTGTCGAGCTACCTGGGTATTCCTTATAGATGGCATGGAGTTTAGGGGTTAAGATAGGATGGATATATACTTGACGGCGAGTGCACCATTTTTGGGGGATAGAATTAGGTACTGGAAGTGAATGTTAGCTGGAGGTGAATGGGTGCAGGTGCACATCGAGTTTCGGCACTGGAGGCTTGGATACATGTACAAAGGGGGATATTGCACCTGCCATCTCATATTGGAAATAACCACTGGAGCAACGGCGTAAATGGCAGTTACCCTTAACTGCTATCCTGTACCTGCCGATGTCCTGTGTTCGTCAACAATTCTTTCCTCAGGTACGGATCGCACTTACCTAGTCCTACCGCGTACTTCCAATTCGCCGAGTCAACTGCGTCCAGAACTCTTCTTCCAAATCCCTCCCACACACTGCGGTCGTCAAATTTCCTCTTCCCACTTTTTTTGTTCGGAGTCCTCGTCAACATTGAAGTCACCTCGCCGACAGGTAAGAGCTCGCCGTACAACTCTTCTGACTCTTCTGTTCCCCCAAACTCCACTTCGACGCGTCTCTTTAACCAAACATCACCGTCGTCTTCTCGGCTCGACCCATTTCAATCAACATCGCGTCGAACAAGATCCCATCTCGTCACCATCACCCGGTGACTAATAATCTAGTAAGCTCGTCAATACATTTCTCATCATCACAAACCTCTCCCGTCAGTCATTCAACCCGTCAAGATGGCGCCGGTCCCCGGTGGCTCCGATGACCATTACAATGCCGCCGTCCCCCTTGATGGCGGTATGAGCCCTGCAGATCTCGGCGGTAGCAGCAAGCACTTCCCACCTACCGGCCTGGAAATCGGTATTATCATTGGCGTCATCGTGTTGGTCCTCATTAGTGTTGTTGGCATCTTCCTCTGGCGCTCGCGAAAGAATAACCAGGCTAAGAATGCCGATGCCACATCTGCCGAAGCTGGTGGCGCTGCCAAGGAAGGACCCGAGCAAGGTGCCGGCGAAGCCACCTCTCGTCCTAAGGACGACCTTACCAGCGCTGTCAAGAATGACGACCTGTCATCACTCGAGCACCCTGCCGTGCCTGATCGCGTCGTCGATTACTATGGTCGCACTGTTCCCAAGATCCGCGTCCGTGAACAAGGTACGTTAAAACATTATTCGATTCCACATTCACTATCAATTCACTAACCACTTGATTTCTACCCAGGCGTCGAGGAGCACGAGATAGCGAATCGTGCTTAGACATCTGTTCACGCCAAGATTCACTCATTCGACTTCCTCTAAACGGGTTTGGCCGCTGCCTCTCAGATGCTGATGAATGCGATGTCATCACACATGGAATCCCCTATGCGAACCAGTCGAATCACTACATCACGATGTCTTACCTACGCTAGCACAACACGGTCTCTTCTCTAAGGCGAACTCATCGGAAGAGAAGAATCATGAATTAGTGGCAAAGTTCTTCGATAACCTTAACATTGCTTCTTAATTTCGGCTACGTCTCGCATGGAAATGACTCAAGGTTTTCTATTTGTCCCCCATTGCAAAGGGTTGTTGAGATGGAATGAATGACTTCTATGCATCTTCGTGGAAGGGAAGCCCTGGAATTGATTTGGGAGGGAAATTTCTTGTTCTTGTTCTTGCTGCTGTTTGCACTATGGCACTACCAGTTATTAATGACAGAGTCCAAACACCGCTCCCACCCACGAACTCGTTTGTGACTTGAGCCTGTGTGTGATAGCAGATACTTCTCTTCCTACTGGTAGTGCTCGTTTCCATTGTTCTTCTTAGAGGTTTCAATGCTTTGCACGACTCTTATGATAACATGGAAACGCAATACGCAAACTTAGTTTTTGCTGTACAATACATCTTGACTCATAACCCTTTCGTTGATTCTTAACTACCTACCAGGTAGATACCACTAGATACCTTACCCTGAATCTCAAGTAGACTCCATGTATCGATGTGCCTAGGTAGGTATCAGTTGTGGGCCACCAACCTCTGCCTTACGTCAATAAAGCCCAGCATGGGAAGCTGTGTAAACCCAGTCGTCGACGAAGCAAATAGCCCCTTTTCTACCCTCACAGTACATCAACCCCTTTTCACCTTGGAGTATAACCTTTTGTCCAAACCAATGGAACCTGCTTTCTGGTAAATAAAGGTATAATTATCTCTACACCTATTTCCTGATCCTAAATGTGCCCCTTCCCAGATATTTGGACATAGAAACTGTAGGATAGTTTTGTTGCTGTTGACACATGATTATTTGTTCAGGGGCAAGCTTCCCACAGCCTCTCCTTATGGTCGTAGTATTTAATGCCGCTGCTCTCCTTCTCCTTACTTTTCATTTCTTACCCTTTGTCTTATATTACTGGATCACCCCTTGAATAGGGGTATATATATACATATATGAATACTCTTATCAATTTACCCCCTTTCTTATGTCGAGAAGTATCACTGCACCATTTGGTGACCGCTCGGAGCTTGACCGTGCCATTGATCCAGATCTATGGCTGCGAGGTCTACTACCGAGATTGTGAAGGACGAGGCATACGATACCCCACGGTATCGGTGGATTAAGTTTGGCTAAGGACATGCTGCATTTCCTGGATGGGTACATGCGAATACGACATCCAGAGCCCTTGTTCTATTTTGGCATTAAGGAAGGGAAACAGATGCTTGAAGGCGCAGAATGCCTGGCTGAGAATGGCTCGCAGGGAGGAAATTGTCTCAGAGGAGATCACCACTGCCTTTACCCTGTTGAGTTCTCCCATACGCAATCATTGCAGTCAACAATTGTTTCCCGCCGTCGCACGGTTCTGTTTCCTGTGCGGCTGGGCAGGGAACATTAAATCGGTGCTGCTACTGCTTGTAACAGAGAGAGCATCACCGTACAGCTCTGGGAGCCGGAAGAGACGACATCGTGATCGCAGAGCACGCTCAACTCCTGAACAGATATGAGATTACAGGAAACCTGCGAGGACAGTACGTTCACTTTGTCCCATCGCGCGCTGCAGCACCAGAAACATACATCGGTCAGGGCAAGGGAAAGTATCCGCAAGACCAGAACAATATGTCTCGCCGTCTTAACCCCGGAAGTTTACATGCCCCACGCCAGACGAAGGATCTGAGGAGGGAGATGGTCCAGTCCCACTACCAAACATTGGTCTCTGTCGGGACACCTAAATTACCATACTATACGTGCGCGTAACGACAAAACCCCTTGTCGTCTAATACTAATCAGTGGTTAGCTTCATCGTCGACCACAGAACAGTAAAGATTTCCAGCCAGGAAAGGATCGTATGAAAAACCACAACATCCCGGCAAGAAGAGATAAGGCCGCAACCGAATCTTCGTCGCATCACTACGAACGGAATTCAATTGACGCCTTATGCTAACTTAAAGATCTCGGGGCGATTAACTCGTCCACAGATCGGCGTCCACTACGCACATCCAATTCCCGACAGTCTCCTTTTAGAAAAAAAAAAAAAGACAGATAAGAAGGTCCACGAGATAAAGTACGAATTAGAACTCGATTTCGAAGACGAGATAGATATCAAAGAGAAGAAATACCAGAAGTACGAAGCACAGATATGAACCAACGCCAAGAAGCAGGACAAGAAGTCTACTCTTTCCTTAGCCGATGAACTAGTTGATGAGCGTGGCTCCCCAGAATATCCCCCCTAGAATTATCAACCGGGCGTTCCACAGACCTATTTACCTATATAAAAGATACAACTCGACACATTATTTTGTTTCTTTTGTTTTTCTTTCTTAACATGTTTATTTCTCCCATAGTACTTCTCATACCAACTGAAGCTATAGAATTGCAGGACACTCGTCCTACAGACAACACATGCAAGACCAGACGCGCTGAGGCATACAACACGGCCGCGCAACAAGTACAACGGCACGACTCCCCGCCCCTTTCCCCTGGCATACGCCGATATCATATCCTATCCCCCTAGCATCCGCCGACCACATACCATTGAGTCAGGTGTACGCGCTCCCGTAGCAAGCAAATGCCAAACCACAAACGACTGGGGCCCGAAGAGCACACGAAGATGCGGAAGAAGAGAAAGCGTCCTGAGAGTCCAGGACCACAAATCAATCCAGGAGATTCTGGTCTACATAGAATTTTAACAGTCAGGAGTTCCACGTGCGAACCGCCCATCGAACCCAAGCTAGGAGCACCATATAGCTGGCACATACGACATTCTCGACGAGAAGATAAAGATCACAATCCTCAAGGAACCTCTGTCGCAAGGCCGGCGTCGGACCCGACGCGTATTCGACAATGCTGACAGGACGTACTCGACTATCTGTCCGAGAAAAGGGTCCAATTCCCAGGAAATGTCGTTATTCCACCGAGGACTTCTTCCACACAACGGAGAAATCAACAAATGTACATGAACGAATGGAGGACCACACGCCAGCTATTGTACTTGGCTTAAACCGGACATAACAGGAAAAGCAAAGGATTGACACTGGAGAACATGAACCACTTCCAAAGGAAGGTATTACTGGACGAGTTGGAACCACAAGGATTCCGGGGATATGACCTCTCCGAGAAACTTACGGGGGCAGAGCTGGACTGTTTACATACTTGTGCTGGAGCTGTTAGGTAATGCACTCTCTCCACCACTTGTACTTCAGGTACATTCGAATTCTCTGCCTCGTGGCAGGACTAAAATGAGGCTGTTTACTACGGGCAAGATAGAAGAAGATATTGACCAAGACAAGGAATAGAAAGAGGTTGGTGGATTCCGTAGGAACTGTGGTGTGGCCTTTCGAGACAGGCCTAGCAGTAGACGTTGCCGAATCTTAACATGTTGCAAACAACACGGGAGTCAATTCATCTAGCGAAAAAGAGCAGTGATGACCTCGATACACATAACCCAGCCATAGCCAGTCCATCGTCCAAACTACCTGCCTGCCTAGTTGCCTAACTCCTGCCAATCGATCCTAAACGCCGTAAATGCCGCGTGCCAATCCATGTAGCCCTGATACCAATTCATGACTACCTAGTCATCTGCGAGAATGAGTAAATCTCCAAATCATCATCGTGAAAACTACAAAGAAAGAAGGTAAAAAACAGAGAAGTATGGAATAGACTCTGCGCGACTTCAAGGGTTGGACTTCCCGGGAAGATATCGACTTCTGAAAGCGGCGCTGATGGTCCCCCTAAGACTACCTATTGTACCGTCCTGCATCTTGCTTGCAAGTGCTTCTTCTAGAGCGGATTGCGTTACGGATGCATCTGTGTCTCATTAGCAACTCTTTACCCATAACATGATAAGGAAAGGTTGGGCTAGTACCATCAAGATCACTAAAACTACTCCCCATACTAGGCGTCCCATCGCTATCGCGTGAGTACCCCTTCCCCTTGCCACCAGGGCTTCGCCCCGCAAGCTCCATGGTCCTTCGAGGCGACAACGGGCCACCACCCCGAGCCTGATCTGAAGTTGCTCTGTGCGGGGTCGAACTCGTCGATGTTGACGAGTCAGATGTTTGGGAACGGTGGATTCTACCAGATGAATGCCGCTTCGCATAGTCTCGCGGCAGATTACCACGTACCGTGGCACTGAGGTCGTATTGTCCACTCGATCCTCCGGCGGACTGCGGGTTGTACGGCAGGAAAGCCGGCTCAGCGTCTTCGTCGGCGGAGGACGCGGCGTCGTTGTTGCCCTGAAAGCGCGGAGGTCGACGGATGATTCTAGATTGTGCTGGGCTCGAGTCTGAGGATGAGGCTTCAGAGTCGCTTGATTCGGCCGGCCCGGGCGAAGGCGATCGCTGGTCAGGCTCCTGCTCGTCTTCGACGGATGTCGCGATTGGAAGTGAGGATAGACGCCGTCGCTGCGTCTCGTCGGTTCTGGACTTTATCGGAGCCTTGCCACTACCTCCTAGGTTGCGCGTCGTATAGACAGCGGTGTTCGATGAAGATGTTCGCGTCGCAGTTGGTCGAGGTGTGCTCCTCATCGGGGTGCCCGGAACACTGCCCTCATTACGAGGTAGTGGGGAGTCTTTCCGAACGGACAAGGCTGATGGTGCTCGAGTTGGTCTATCGCCGGAGCCAGTCCGTCGCATGGGCTCGGCTGCGAATGGACCCTCGGGGCCCGGTTGAGGCGATGGCGCTGACGAGCCTTTAGCGGCCGCCGCAGCCTTGCGCATCTGAGCACGGATCTGGGAGGTATGGCGCTCGGTGAGCCATGCGATCTGTTGGAAGAGGAAGTCTGCGGTAACTCCGAATTCGTTCGCGCTGTGTGAAGCAAGTTGGCGAAATATCGGTATTAGAGGAGTGAGGATTAGCACCTACATGTCATTCCCTGGCGTGAACTATTAGTTACCATACGTGTAGTCGCTACCTACCTGAATAACATATAATATAACTTACAGTCTATCTCCGTCTTAGAGAGGCGAGACACGATGCTCCATAGAGCTTCATCTTTAGTTGAATCCCAGTTCGGCTTGATCCATGTTAGTTTGCCAGCTCTTAACCTGAACAAGAAGGTCGAATTGGGACGGCGACAATTGAATTACGTACAGGCGGCGGATCAACAAAGTTACCCCTAGGAAAGGGAAGTCTAACAAAGACCGTATAGGTCGGCTCTGGCTGTGGAGGCGCCATGTTGGTCAAGTCATGTTAACTAATGCCCGTTCCCATGCGAGATCTGCACCCTGGAGCGATGCTAGTTGGTGGTTAGGAAGAAGATGAGACGTCCGACGGATTAAAGAAGCTATCAGAATGACGGGGGATCGGCGCACTTATCGGATTGGGGAGCTTTTATCGATAACATAAGGCGTCGGGGGCGTGTCTTATCCGGTCCGTCTCGCTCCGGCAGTGAGCAATCCCAGGGGGAGTTCCAGGTTGCAGGCGCTAACCCCAGGAACTCGTCTCTGGAAGGCTCAATTGGCCCAACCTTAAAAGAGTGATTTGCAGGGCAGCTTAAGCTAACAGTTAGGTGTGGGCTTTAGTGGCTACAGGTCAGCTGTCATACTGAGCATGCAGCTAACATCTAGCGTCCTCCACCAGTAATTCAGAGATTAACAAAGAACTTCCCCGGTTGTGTTTCACAAATTACACGAATTATACGCATTTGCCTCGAATTGACCTCTGCCAAGACACATATGTGAGTCTTAACATGGTAAAATGCTACGGGTGAGAGGCTGTTATTTGCCCTGGGAGGGTGTAATCATCTCCCTGCGGTACGATGGTTGGCGCTCGTGATGTCAGCTCTGCGACGCCATTGGTCAATCTGTACCTGATCCTTCACATGCTGAGCTGCTTTGGGGTTGCCTCGACGACAGCCTAGCCTGCTGATCAGCGAGGGGTAGCTAGAGCCTTGTGGCTTTATTGCAACCCTTTCGGATAGCTATGATTCACTCGGAAGGGATAGGGCTGTCCTATTTAGCCCTGGGGTTGAGCCGACTCCATGGAGTTCTTGGTCTTGAGCACTCCTCCTCCTTACGTTAGTGTGGCGCTCTTCATTCATCTGATCAGGTTCTATCTTCCCTGGTAAATCTAGGGTGAGTTTGGTCTAGGGCCTCTGCTGGAGAGACATTCACCACTTAGGGGGCTTAGCCTGGCGAAGTAGGAAATGGAGGTGAATCACCGCCGAGTAGAGCCTCGTGGGAAGTGAACCTATTAACACTACCTAGACCATACTAAAACGAGGGGCCAAATTTCCCAACTGGTCTCAGACCCCAATACCGGGACTCGAGCTCTCAGCATCGGGCCTCCTCGCCCTCGCAGACCTCGGAACCATCGCAAACCGCACGCGCATTGTAGGCGGCTCATCATGGCTCGACGCCCTGCTCTTGGCGCCTGGTCTGCATTTCCAACAGGCCGCCGACGCAGTATCGGGCCGCACCGAGTCCTACAGCGCCGTTGAGCTGTACGAAGGCCGCACCTCTACCCACAACATCGCCAACCCAGCGACTCGGCACTACCTCGAGCGCGTCGGTTTGGCCGGGCAGAGGGTGACGGTCGATGTCGGCAGGATGCCCGAACGGGACTATTATTTCCGGGGCCGGCGGCAGGTCCCCGGCCAGCGGGCCACGATCTGGAAGGATCAGGGGGCCGACCTAGGCTGGGTCTCACATGTGCTATATTTAGCGTCCCCCGTACTTACCATCGCGGCCTTCGTATTCATGATCCTGCTGCGGGAGTGGTGGGGCGTGGCTTCCTTGCTCGCACTCATGGTATCCCGGCTCCTGAATATCTGGGTTATCAAGCAGCGCTCGAAACCGCCAGAGACACCGCCACCAAAACCAGACGTTAACAGTCTGCTGACGGAATACCACGTCGATATGGGACATGGGAGATCGGTATGTCTGCGTGGTATGACAGAGGACCTACAGGCCATCACGACGACGTCCTGGCTGCGTTCTAAAACCCACCTCGATGGGTACCTCGAAGCGGCCGCCAAGCTCATTGTCTACATGGTCGCCGCTTTTAGTGGCAATATGACGCAGGTCGGCTCGATTATCTTCATGGTGCTTCTCCTGGTTTCAGCCGGCTTGCTTGGACTAAGCAATGCCCACGCTAAAACGTTCAAGATGCACGGACGTCTGGCTACGCCGACGGTAGATCACTTGCCGCATCGTGGTCTTGAGAGATCCGGGAGCACGCTGCCGTACCCTCCGAGCGACCCGGATAGCAAAGGGGGCAGTGTATCGTGGCCGACGACGACACGAACGTCGAGTGGGCTTACGGGTATGGAAGATTTTGCGGAGCAAGGGCAGATTGGGGGCGTACTGAGGGATAGGTATCCTTTCGATGATTCAATGGAGTTTAAGTGACGGATAAGCAGGCTCTGAGTATCGCTCACGGGCGGATGATATTATGCATCGGTATTAATGCTATGGCGTATACGATATCTGGGATGGCCTCGTTACTGGGATGCTGTACAAGTGGAAGCTACATACCACGGAGTCATGGAGCCCACGGTGTCACAGGCCACGGGTTTGATATCATGCTCTACTAGCGGTGCTACCTCAAGCGATAAGTGAGCTCGTCCAAGTTATTACTACCGCACACGTAATACACGTACTATATTAGCCATGCATATGATATTACATACCTACTGTACACTAAATAGGACGTACATGATAGATACCCCTGACCTCGTCTGTACTACACAGCAATTAAAGTCCGGAGTGACAGGGGCGGTTCACAAGCGTTGTGTGTAACGCCCACACACGCACGGTTGTTCCCGTAACACGTTTCAGCAACAACGGTGAAGATCAAAAGCAAAAAGAATTCTGAAGTGTAAAGTATCATGACTTGCGTTTTGATATTTCTCTCGGTGTTTTATTCGGCGTTGTGCCGCTCCCGTTTCTCTGAGAACCGTGGATGGAAGGTAGATATAGTAGGTAGGGCAGGCAGGTATGCCTGCAATAGTACAGTTTAGCTACCTAACCTATAGCTTTCATGATAACTACCCAGAGCTTCCAAGTTAGGACCATGTGATTGCCATACCCCGGCCCCTTCGGACGCAATCACCTCACATACATAGTACATGGAAATATTCTCCTAGTGTAGAGCTATCCGGGGGTGCTAGCTAGCTACACTACCTAACTAGCTGCATTGCGCTTAATGCATAAGCCATGCAAGATTCTATACTAACCGCACAGTTCGCCCAGAATACCGGTACGGCGCTAGCACATACATATAACAGTTCTCTGCTATACCCTTTCTCGGCTCGTTGGTCCAGGCACTTTGCCAAGTTGGGGTATATCAGACCGGGGGTCGCGGTGAAATTGATAAATGAGTTGTGAGATAAGAAGAATAACGTCGTATGTTAAATTTCGTACTCATTTCCTGCCAGTTATGCCTAAGGTAATTACTCTGAGCAACGTTCATGTTGAATGGATGGTAGGTACCTACATTAGAGGGAGAAACAATACAACGCATTAGGGATCTCAGAAATTGGTTTTATGTAATCATTGTTACGCGGAAACTTCCGACCTCTCATCCCTTGACTCCATTTCGTGTCAAGGATGGAACCTACATAGTATAAGAGAAAGACAGTAGGTAGGGGTATGTAGTAGTAAAGTCCATATTCGTAAACTCCTGTCGCCACATTTTCCGTCCCCCCTTGTACGCCAGTACATTGTTGAAGGTATCTAGTAATCTATGAATGTGCCCCCCCCGAACCATGTTCCTGTCTCTGTGTGTGTAGCATGCTGCATGCACGCCTTCCGTAGTGTCGTTCCACTGTCCTGGATTATTAATATTATTTGCTCTTGTGCGTCCCCATGGAAAACTCAACGCGTATCAAAGAGGCGTCTTTGCCTTACTTTGCCCTGGTCGTCTTCCACTTCCTCGATGATAGGGGCGGCAACGAATCGAAACGCATTATGACGGACATATGAAGTAGCGAAGCGGCTAATGAAATCGTAAAGCAACGTTATTAGTGCTGAATGAACGATAAGTAATGGTCGTAGAAACATATAGAGATAGGTAGTAAAAGGCGATTCGTGAGTGCCTAATTATACTACCGTCTTGGTGTAGTATGGTCCACATAAACGAACGACCGATGCCTGAATGGCCGCTTGTTCTGTATTTAATTCGTAAGGACTGGGTTTCCCTCGTGGAGATACAGTAGGTTCTCTTCATACGCTGCATTGCGCATAGGTGTAGCTAGTCGAACCCTTATCTCGTAGTATGAGTGCGACCGAGCAATATTATTACATGTATCTTTCCTCGGAAAGGCGCACTATCTCACATAGCGCTCGCATGAAGTCGGGGTCTTCCTCGCGCTTCGACTGTCCATTATCAGTACTGGTAGCTGGACTGCCGTTGGTCCTCCGTAATGTGGCCACAAGCCTTGAGATGCACCGTGCAAGGCCTAGTCGTAGATCCCTTAGTAAATGCTCGTTATGGTCAGGTAGCGTTGGACGGCGGGCGGCAAAGCCTCCTGCTGTCGTCGGTCTGACGTTCTCATAGTTAGAGGCGGACTTGGGAAGCACAAAGAAAGATCGCTTGCTGCGCAGCGTGTTGCATCGCGACGAAGGGGGCTCGGGGATAGGCGCGTTCGGGTCATCCTGCAAGCCAAGCAAGCTCGCTGCCTTCAACGGAATCGTGGTGCCGTCCGACGTAGACGAGCGTATGTCGATCGAGGTGCGGAGATCAACCGAGAGACCGAGACTAATATCTGAGGCTGCTGAGGACTTGGAGGTGGGACGGGAGATTGGGTTAATAAGCGCTGACCGGGGACACATAGAAGTGATGTAATTATACGCCACCAGGTGAGCATAGAGGGCGTCGCAGAGGTAGTCAGATCCTGTGGGGAAGAGGTTCTGAAGCGCTGTCCAGTCTGGCTTCTTAGGCCATGTTGGGCTGTATGCACCCTCCGCGGATCCCATGCGTTGTGGGCTAGGGGGCGTCTGGACAGGAGCAGATTGCTGTCTCTTCAACGGTAACCACTTCCACCTCGACTGCTTGCCCTGTTCTGATGAGTCTACCGATGCAGGCGATTCTGAGTACAGGCTTGCAGAACTCATCGTCTTGTACCTGAGCTTCCTAGAATGACTACGGATGGTTTCGATTGAAAGACTTGAGCACTGGAGCATCGTTTCTGGGAAGCATGCTATTGAGACTCGCAACGTATCGATAACCTCCGGTGGAAGTGGTAAGGGCGCATGTCCACCGTCCGCTTTACCTTGAGCGTAGTAGGGAAAGTTGTCAACGCTCGACTCCAACCACGATTCAACATCGATCCCCGCCGGAGCAATTTCTGGAAACTGGGAGCTTTCTGCACGCGAGGACCGGCCAGCATTATTACCTTCGTAGTTGCAATCCGAGGTGAGTACGCCCGTTGCGCCAGCATCATTCTCCTTCAACTCGCCACCAAACGTTTGGGGCGTCGCTGAAGAGGACATGTTGAGATCCGGAGACGACGGGGCACCGTCGGGTTGCATCGATGACTGATTTGTTGGACTTTGTAGAGACGAGGAGACATTAATCTGAGGTGGTATTGGGTAATTTCGGTGTAGTAAAGAAGACTGTCGCTTTGGGGGTGGAGTGGGACATGAGAAAGGTTTGACGTGGATTTGTTGACCCTCAGTACGTGAGGATCTGACGCTGTTGGGTGACGCCGGCGAGGGGCCAGTCGACTTGGGACGTGGAACAGTAGAAGTCAAAGACATGCTCCTTGATTCGTCCAGATCATGCCTTAGAGATAAGTACTGTGCAGGTGATGGGATGTTGATCATGCTGTTGTACCTTCGATCTGGAGAAGTCACATCGTCCACTTCAAAATCCATCCAACTTTCGCCAGCCTGCTTCCTGTCTTGTATTAAAAGCTTCAATTGATGTGGTGGGTCCAGTCTCTCGGAGGTGACTGATGTGGCGGCCGTGGTGATCGATGCATCCCGCGTACCGACTGATGGGGGTATCAATCCACCTGATGATTCACTGCTGGCCGTATCTGAATCGCTACTGTTTTGTTGTGACTTTTGATCAATGGCTAAGAACTTCGCTTGCTTCTCGTGCGCATTTTGCAGCGATTTAGCTCTTGACATGTCCAGCTCCCAGGGCGAAGGTGCAGCGCTCAACGAGCTGTCCTGCAGCGAATACCGTCTCTTCGTCCCATCATTAGCCAATGCAGGTGCCGGTGCGCCAGCAGTTAATTTCCTGGATTTAAAAACTTCCTTCGAAGCTTCCAAGTCCACCGCCAGAAGCTCCGGTAGATTGAAGTCCATGAGGGGTTCGAAGTCCGCCATCGTTGTCATCCGTTTCCGTGTTCGAATTGATCGATTGGTGGCGTTGCAGGGGGAATGTAGGGTCGGGAGTGAAATATCCTAAATAAACCTCTCGTCTCTATTATGCGAAATCTACCGTGAAGCAATATTTCCGACTAGTCCAGGTTGTGACATTATTATTTTTAGCAGGGCCGCGAAAAGAAAAACACAAATGCCCAAAACGATGCCGAAGAAAATCTGTAGGAAGCTGACAACAGCAAAAGCATTTGTGCGAAGCCGGTTCAGAAATCCAAGTGGATTCGAAAACCCAGGGAAATGTTGACCGCGTTGACAGGGATCCCAGAAAAGGATGGAGCAGTGTTCGTGGGTGGTTCTCGTAATTCTACTTTTCAAGAGATGAAGTCCGTAGACCCTGGACAGACAGGGGTATTCTGCGCCGGCGAATGGTTGCAGAGGGTCGCAGAGCCGAAAGGAATGCGGAAAAAGTGTGGGACTTTAGTCCATCACATCCCTAACTATTATCGACGGTGAGAAAGAGACAGAAACATTTCATTCTTCCTCACGATGCCGATGTCGTGATGGCTTACACAAGCGCCACCCTCCACCCAAGTCACGGAAAGCCAGGTATGACAGACATTTGACCTGAGACATGTCTTCTACACAACCCTCCATCGTCACGAAAAGCAACCCCTGTGCTATTTTTCGGCTCTTTGACACTTTGACGTTTTGTGAATTGGCCATCCGATCTCCTCGCCAAGGGATCGCTTCTAGGGTAGTATTGACCACAGCAGTCTCCTATCAGGAACTATTCAGGCAATTTTAATTGAGCTGTTCAAAAATTTCATATGCCAAGTTAACACGATGCAACGCTGTGGTTCTTTCTGGAAATTATCCAGTCTAATCAGCCAATCGTTTACTTCATCTTGTCCGTACTGCACCATATTTTTAGCGTTCCTGATCCGGAGACTTTTCTGGCGAGCTATTCGTTACTGACAAGAGTTAGGCCCTTGGTTGGAGAAGGTTGATCATGTCGCAAGATTAACTATTGAAATGATGGATTGGCGAGAGAGACATTGCGGGCGATCGAAAGAAAGCTCCGAGGCCAGAGCGACGCCTCAGCTATAGTCTACCCCTAGCCACTTACCTTAGATAGGTAGCGAGAAGATCGGATAGTGGGGAGTATAATACCAAGGTCGTTCAGTAGATAGATAATAGGCCCACTAACCCTATTGGCCATCCATATCTGGGTTGGATCGACTCTCGTTTGTTCTCGTCTTCCCCTGCGTCTGGACATGAGCTCTATCCAGTCGAATAACAGTGCCTGATGCTGCGGTTCACAAGCGACACGACAGACGGGTGACCACGTTGCGCGTGAAGCTTGCTGCTCCATTCAGCTGCAGCCTGTACAGTAAACGGCTGACGCGGGATCACATATGCATCATTGTGCAGTCTGTGCTCCACCCTGTTTTCGAGGCTGAAGAGCTTTGAAGTGGGATTGGCCGCCCACGGGCGTCAAGCACTATCGTCAGTCGCAGGATTAGCGTGTTGACCTGGGTCCGTCTTGGCTGCTTAGCTACCTAGCTGAGGTATTACCGCCTCCGATAAACAAGACTGTTGCCGGAACGAGGCTACAATATCCAATGAGGATACATGAACGGCAGGATAGCAACAGCTTGGGATTCGACCAAATGAAAGTTTCGGGCACATGGATGAAATCAATTGGAAAGGACTTGCGTATGCAGCCGTCATCGAAGCTCTTCAGTTCCCGGCTTACGAGTTCCACCTTGCTTCTCGATGATCCAAGACCTGCAGTCACCCGCAGTTTGCCGTGCACGATGATGTAGTCGGGTGGGAGGAAATCTGGAACCTGAGTATAGATAGTCGAGAAGCTATTGAACCCTTTACAATAGTCCCAAGATATAGTGGCTACTCAAATGTGGCGTGTGAAAGAATTTCAACTCGACTATTTAAGATATATAGAATTAAAGTGAATGAAATGACAATTGGTACATACATTATGAGGAGGGGGGGGTATTTAAACATTATAATAGTAACCATATTTAAATATAAACATTATATTAACCTTAATAACTTAAGAATAATTAATAAGAGTAATTATTTATTAATTAAAAGGTTATTATAATTAAATATAACCGTATTCCTTATATAAAAGTGGTAAAAAAAAACATCACTATTATAAAAATAAAGTTACTTATTAATATAAAGGTTTTTTTCTTAATAATATATTATAAAGAAAAAATTATTCCTTTTTAATAAACTTATTATAACCTTATTTAAATCGAACATTATATTTATAAATATTTTATACTTAAAGAAAAAAAAAAAAAAGAAAAAAAATATCGTAATATATAATTAAACCTTATTAAATCTTATATAAAAAAATATAAAATATCATATAAAAAGTTAAATATATAATCATTTAAATATAATAATTATAAATTTACGTAATTTACCACTACGTTATAAAAGCTTAAAAATTATAATTTATAATTAATAATATAATTAAACTTAATTATAATATATATAAATCCTTTAAAAACTTATATATATTTAAAGAAATATTTAAAAATATAATATTACACTTATATAAAGTAATAAACTTTTTAAAGTTATTAAATCTTATAACCTTTTTACTTTTAACATATTAATTAATTAAAAAAAGCTATATACGATACGGAAATATTCTTTCTAAAATTCTTATAATAATAATGTTTAACTATTAATAAAATATTAAAAATTTATTATTATATTCAACGTAAACATGGTTATTATTATAGTATTAACAGACCCCCCCTTCTCGGTAATATAGGTAAAGGTAGGTTCCCGATTAGGTACAGTACCTAATGTTGGGTTAGAGGAGCTACATGGATGTATCTTACGATAATGACATAAAAATGACATACATGTAATTCGTAGCTGCACTTGCTCATTATTTATACAATGCACACGCATAGGGAAGTATCAATCCAGGAGTATAAAACAACTCGGGATACGTTCTAGGAAGGTGCCTTACTGGGTACATAGACAGTGGTATAGACAGAATCGCGGTGTGTAACTCCCGAGGTCCAGAATTCTAGACTCGAAGATAGAAGGTGCCGAGCCCTGACGGTGAGCAAACTCCAACCCCGCAAACCCCTGAGAGCCCCCTAAAACGCCAAGGCCTGAGGCTACGCCGCACTGCCGACCCCGCCCGACAAGCCACGCACCGCCTGCATGGGACGTTTTAGCTGTCTGCATGTTAGTGGGTCTGTCAGACAGAAGCTCGCAAATAGGATTTTGTGGGGGAAGAAAAATTGTGATGGAAACAACATCGAAGAGCTTCAAAGACGAAACAGCCAGTGCACATCCCAGACAAGCTCTAAAGTTCCGGTTGAATATCCAGGGAGCTCTGACCAACTCTAATACGTAGACAATAGCCGGCTCTACGCTATACCTCTTCGGTATTTCGAAAGCTGTTGTAGCTCGTCGACTTCCTCCATATCGTGTTGAGTATCAAGTAAGACGATCACAAGACTACCTAGGTGAATAAGGGACCATGTTGACCGAAAGCTACTTCGTGTCCGTGGCCGGGCCACCGTTGGCCAATAACACGGCCATCTCGAAAGACGTTGGGATCTATGAGCATACACTTCACCCGAGCCATTCGACGACGAGTACCTTCAAGAAAAGCTCTATTCCTCGAAATTGTCTAGCTGTAAGCGATACGCACGTGTTCGCAGCCCAGGAAGAGAAGTCAACAGTGCATGTCTACTCAAGGGCCAAGAGCAACCCAGAAGCTTTCGTTAACTTCCCTGAGCGCATCCGGAGTATAGCTCTGCAAGACGATGTGCTGTTTCTGGGTTCTCAAGAGGGGAAACTTATCATATGGGAGGTGAGTTTAGTTGATACAGAAACACCCAAGTCACTTCCTCTTCGAGCATGGTTTACTTACCTCCCTTTTTAGATCTGCACAGGCAGGCAAGTAATTACTCCTGCCTGTCATGTCCAAGCAGTGACCTGCATTGCAGCTACACCCTACCATCTTATCACCGGGTCTGATGATTCAAATATTCATGTCTGGTCCATTCCCCGCTTGCTAGAACTTGACTCGACCATTGAGCACGAACCCCAGGAGACTTTGTCAAATCACAGAGCTGCCATTACGTCTCTTGCTGTAGGTCAGAGTGTGAATCCGGACACGAACATATGCGTCTCAGCTAGCAAGGACAAAACCTGCAATATCTGGAACTACCAACTTGGTATAGCTCTGCGGACTTTGTTGTTCCCGAGCTCTCCTCTCTGCCTATCGCTTGACCCTTGCGCACGGGCGATCTACGTTTCTTCTGAGGACGGTTCGCTGTACGCAATCGATCTATTTGCGGAGAAGGCACTACTAGGGCCCCAAAGCGCAGAAGAGAGCTCTACGGCTATCCAAGTTTCCTCCGCTTTCGGCGCGACGCCCCAAGAGGCTGGACCGGCGTCATGCATGGCGTTGAACTATGACGGCACGGTCTTAATATCAGGCCATCCACAAGGGCAGATTCTACGATGGGATTTGAGCAGCCGCGCCGACTCCACCGAGCTAGCAAACATCAATGCATCCGCCACAAATATTGTCTTTGTGTCCCCACTTCCGTCGTCGCGGCCTACTAAGCCTGTGGCGGTTGTCAAGCCATTCCTTGGAAGCCGGGGCTACAACTTCACTTCTCAGCTGGAAACCGATATGATAGATGATACGAGGTTCAGCAAGATGCTTAAATCCAATGGACTGCCACAGGATGCTCTAGAACAAGCCATCCTGGCGTTCCAGGCCCCAGCTGAGGACGCTGTCGGCGACCAGGAATTGAGGAAGGAGAATGAGGAGCTGTGGGAGGTCGTAAAAGAACAGCGCACCCTTCAGCAAAAGACCTTGCAGCGATACTTGGAAACGAAATCAGCGAACTCTTGAACTATGGATTCCACTAGCCCTTTGCGCATTTATCGGCGAAGCTGAGCTATCCTGCCATCAATGCCGCATAACCGTTCTCAAGGCGAAGCATTACTACTGGAAAGTCCGTTCAGACGGGGATCATTCGTCTTGCACTGGAACTTCGGCTTGAGCCGTATTATATCCTAGCGAAACTAAAATATCACCAAAGCAGAGCTCGTCCGGTCAGATATGGGCCCGAACGAGGCGACCTTAACATCGTCT
This sequence comes from Hypoxylon sp. FL0890, assembly GCA_022497025.1. NCBI lineage: Eukaryota > Fungi > Ascomycota > Sordariomycetes > Xylariales > Hypoxylaceae > Hypoxylon > Hypoxylon sp. FL0890. Next base: position 771,490 of record MU386552.1, on the reverse strand, counting down.
GCTATATGCCACAGCCTTGGAATGATGGAAAGGGACCTCGGAACAGCGCTACTACCATAGACAGTGCCCTAAAACAGAAAACACTCCAAATGGGCTACGGAAATGATCGAGGTTATATGCGAGTCAACCGTCCTACAGTACCAACGACATTAGGTACCTAATCTAATTTACTCGAAGATGGACTTATTCACAGCGCCTGTTAAATTAACAGCTCAACTAAACGGGTCGATGGTATATAACGTATGGATCTATCGTATATCCTCAGCCTCCCTTCCCAACTTGACCAAAAACACATACAGAAGGGAAGGAAGAAAAAAAAGTTGATATGGCCACCTGAGGAATCGAACCCCAAGGCCTAACGATACTTGTTAAGAATACTTCATAATGATACTAGTAACTATACAATTTTCGCTAGGCCGCACCAACTCGGCCGTTGTGCCAGTCTTCTTATGGGATCTAAGTGTCTTTTTTATTTATAAGGTGTCTTGGAGTCTTGGATGGCAAATAAGGGTAGATGTCGGTAGATAGAGTGTGCGCCGGCTTGGAGGTATTTTTGTTAAGATTTGTACGCTTGGGGTGTTGGTGAACTCTATAGGGTACCTATGTAGATGCGTTCTGAGGGTTGGTGGTAAGTGTAACTTTAAAAGTACCTTATATTTACGAGTAGTGATATTCACGTTATTGCCACGTTGCTCCTTGTATTAGATAAATGTAGAATGATCAGCTGCTAAAGCGAGCGAGGCTGCGAGGCGAGAGCGCGCGCGACAGCCGTACACTGATATACCAACGCGGCCCGGGGATGAGGAGTATCTAGGAAATCGTACATCTTTCTGATATGTTTCGGCAAACCCGCTTCTCTCCTATCATCCTACTTACAATTAAGCATGCGGGGAAGTGGCTATCTCAAATACAGTTATCTCAGTAATGTATCTGCTGATGCTGATGTCGATCTCACCGTCGATCGCTTCGTCGATATCCAAGTGTCTAAACACCGAGTCTTCATAATTACATCAAGAAAACATAAGAAACAGCGCCGTTAGGCGTCTCAATAGAGACAAATAAGTGCTGTACGAGGATGAAGATGTAGAGGATACGGCTTCCTCTCCACCTCAGAATCCAAGTAAACTGACATAGAAGACACCATACGAAGCCTCACTTCACCCATCTACCGATCAAGCAAGAATCAGATGCTTCGGCGGTAGAGGGGGTATATATATTTTCATTTAGAAATGCCTACTTTTATGTTCCTTCTCCGACAAGCGGTAACAGCATTAGGTTGGTACCTAACCTATCGTAAAATATTTGGAAACAGGGTTTGCCTGCGCAATTCGGATCTTCCATGCTCCAAGCTCCGTTGATAAATTCTTAAAAATGTCTCCCAAAAACACACACACACACATAATACGTCGACATGATACTCAAGAAACCTGGTTCTTCCCCCAAACCAGAGAGCGGGAACGCTGTAGGTCTGCTGATCCCGTGATCAATAATGCTATGCCATCGATGCAGTGAGATGATGGAACATGCGATCCGCCATGTTCCTTGAAAACGCTCGCTCCAAAATGCGAAATGGATATTCGCCCAAGAAATTGGTGAAAACACCATCGGGGAATGAGTCGGATGGAAGAAGTTGCTGCGGGGGCGCAGCTGAATATGAAATCGGGAACCTTCTCGACTGCGATAGGAAACCTCGTCGTCCTAGCTCGAAGCACCTATACCAGCCGCCAAATCTCTAACCCAAAGCATCTGCAGTTCAGCTGGCCATTATTCCATGACTCAAGGGAGCCTCCAAATAACCAGAAGTTATGCACTCCACGAGGCCCAACCCTCAAAGGTTTTCGCTGGTATCCCACGAATGCCCTATGGGTGGCTGTCATGAGCAACTCATAGTATAACACAGGGCCGGTGACTTGAATCGCGGTCCTTTCGCCTTCTTCGCTTCTTGTAGTAGGATATGGAGTAAGGATCGAACTTGTCATCCTGTTCATCACCGTAGTTATCCCCCGCATCCTCCTTCCTTAGCATTTGTCGACAAAGGTCGATGAAGACTTCATCAACGTTTGCTTTAAGGCATCAGCTGGGTCAATCCGCGACCATATGAATTCAAATGTGGGTAGGATGTATGCATGTGTGAGAATTGGGTAAATGCGACTTACTCCTCGTCCGAGCACTGGCTTCGTAGTATGGCGCACCCCATCTCTGTGAGATTTGGAAGCCCTTGGTACGTGGCACGGACCGCTGGTCTTCCAGGTCCGCCTTGTTCCCACATATGACAATCGGTACGTTCGCATCGTCCTTGATGCGGATGATCTCATCGCGGAGCCCCGCCAGCTCGGCCAATGACGAACTTGAGGTAATACTGAAAACCAGCAGAAACCCTTGACCAGTCTTCATGTATAGGTCCCGCATGGCAACTAGAGCCGAGTTAGTTAGGTTACACTCATAGGTTACGTGTTCGGTGAGTAACCAACCGAATTGCTCGGTGCCCGCGGTATCCAGACTGTCTCAAGTTAGCCTACTTGCGCTCCAGTGAAAGAAAGTGGAATTGCGTTCGTGGTTGGTGATGTCTTACATCTCCAGAACTACCTGGCGACCCTAATCCAGTTGTTGTCAGCAGAGATCAAGAAACGAGCCAATCGGATGATGCAACGGCATGCAGCAACTTACATCAACAGCCACCTGAGTTCGGTACGAGTCCTCAATCGTCGGGTCATAACTCTCAATCCATTCGTTGTGGACGAATTGAGCTATCATAAATTAATAAGGACCCCGTCAGCAATGAGACTCTTCTGAATTGATTATGACGCATGGGGTTTGAATAGATTGTGTTTCGTTTCAATTCAAATATCCAATCGGAATCTGTTGTAGCTAAGTAGGAGCATTACCTGTAAGACAGCTCTTCCCGACACCACCTAGTAAAATATTAGCGGCGGCTATGAATAAACAAAGACAAAAAAAAAAGTTTTCGATGCTGACAGGACCCTGGAAAAGGTGATTCAGCACCAAAAGCTGGGGGGATGACGAAACTCACCTGCACCTAGTACAACGACATGGAATTCCCGGCTACTCGCAGAAGCGAAAATGTCAGCAACCCGAGTTATAACACATGATAGTAAAGAAATTGAGCCAACGGAAGAGACGCACGCAGGCTGGTAACGGCCTTGTCTCGGCGGCATGGTTTCAACTTCGATCTGATTTCAGCTGAAGCTCAAGCTCCCAAGCTAGCTTCAAGCTCTGGATCTCATGAAAGGCGCATCAGAGGCGCCAAAGCCGGGAAATTGATCAACAACGCGGAATCCGACAGCTCGTCAGCTCGTGTCTGTCTGTCACTGGCGCGACAAACGACAAAGCAACGGCTGGGATGAGCTTTTTAACTGTTTTGCGGTGGAGATATCGGCATCCAACTAGGCGGAATGAAATGTTTATGTATCTTCTTCAGAGTTGCTGGGTGATAACGTCAGACAAATAAACTGACGTCTGGGCAGGCAGGCAGCCGCTTAAAAAAATTCAATCAGATAAAGAGCCGCCTTTGATTTGAAAGTCGGGGCGGGGGTGACGAAAATAAAAGCGCGGCTGGCCCCCTTTCCTTTTTGAAGCGGCGAACCAGGGAAAGGGATCGGAAGCAGCGAATTCGTCGGTACCGCCGTGTGAGAAGCGGAGGAAGAAAAAAAAACCAGATAGTCGAAACTAGGCACAGAATCGAGGAATATTAGGGGGCCAAAAAAGAGGGGTATAGTGTAATAAGATGGACTAGAAACGGACGAAATGCGACGGCATTACATCTAAGCACACATATGTCTATCAGTACATTACATACAACGATGACATATGCAGCCAGCACACCCAGATAAAAATGTGCAACCCAGTCAGCCTGGTCAGGTTATTAGATTAGTGGAAAGAATAAACGAGTTGAAACGATAAACATCGAATTCGAAGGCAAGATGCACATAGATAATGATGGCCACAGGGCAGAAAGCCGAGACTGCAGATGCAATATTTATTAGCTCGCAACATAGAGGAAGGAAAGAAAAAGTATCCATCGGGATGGAGAGAGCCGAGGAAGTATTATATGTCTTGGTGCCCCCCTTCCTGACGATGTGGCTATGAGGCGAAGGCAGGCGAAGGTTCACGTCGTGTCGAACGTGATGTTTGTCGGTACTTGCTTCTCAACGGCAACATAGGCAAGTTCTCGACTCGTTCGATGTATTGTGGTACAGAGGTATCCAAGATTCGTATGGTCGGCCCGCCTTTTGCATGTGTGGGCGCGTTTATTAACGTTGTATCGTGTTGAGAGGGTGCCGGGGCTGTTTAGGCTTCCTCCTAGGCTCTCCTAGGTAAGTGGGCTTGGTGGGCTCATGGTGGGCTTGGGCTTGGGCGAGGCAGGCATGTACATACGTGTAGATATAGGGTAGTAGTGGCGGCAGATGCAAGCTTTCCAACCTTTGCAGGCGCAGGCGCAGGCGCTGGTGGCGGACCTAAGATCCAATTACAGACCCTACATGCTGCAACTGCAACTGCAATGTACTCTGTACAGTACATCACTGTAGTACCCCGTGGATGGAGTGCATGGGACTGTCGTACAATTCCCCACGAAAACCCAATAGGCTCATAACTTCTCGTTTTTGACTTTTCTGAATCCTCCCGCCTCTTTTCTTTCCTACCGCGTAACTCTCCCTAAGCTGCATGTAGACATTCCCCGTGGGCCCCAGTACCTAGAATACAGTGAATAATCGCGTCTCTTAGCTACACGCCGTTTCAATGAATACTCTGGTTCGTCAATTTACATCCTACTCGTGCTACTTTATCGTCCATCCTCGTCCATCCTCGTATGGTTCCCCGAAATCTATTTATTCTGTTACGGATCCGCCGAGTCTGCTTTGAAAGCAATACGTAAGACATTACCACTGTTACTTAATCTCCTCTTATTTTCGGGCTCGCACCAACAGGCAGCTTGGATGCTAGGGATGGAAGCGTTCGCGTTGCCGCCCCGTTGACATACTACTACCTATATGTATGTTTGATCTGATCGCGTGCATGGCTCATTCCAACCACATTTACGGATGGGTTCATTGGGCAGTAAAGGACCAGTAGAGGAGTTTCGACGGGTCGACCTTGCATGGACAAGACATTGTTTGTGCTTGGTGCTTGGTGTTATTCTAGCTATTCCTCCGCTCCTTTCTCCTCTCTCCTCTTGACATTTCCACCCCGTTCTGTGCCGGTAACATGGATTATCGGATTTCGATAAATCACCGGGTGAAGATGGCAAATCTGGATGGTACGCCCGCCAATGCCGGAGAATGGCTAATTCGAATGCGGCGAAACCTTGCACAGGCTTCTGGTTGGGCCAAAAAGGTGCAAATCGCATTTGCTAATCGATTATCACAACTGCGTGTCGGTGAAAATATTTGGCATCCAGTCGTCTCCCTATCCGAGCGTTCCCGATACACCGAATAGTCAAGCGCGCGTGTGTGCTGCGTGGCCTATCCCGCATTCAATGCTCCCCTCCCAAAATCTGGGCAGTGCTTTAAGAGGCAATCGGTGTTTTCTTCATCGAACCCTCAGATTTAGATGAAGACACCATCAACTCTCGCGGAGTCCTAATATTTACTGTATGGGGTAAAGCTATCACCTGACGCGTACCAGCTGCGCGACTTGCAGAAGACTCGTCTCAATATTTCGGCTACCTTGACAATATGCTTAAAAACTTACCATACTTACATATGAGCGTACGTTATGACGATCAAATGCGGAATCCATCATCCACCGCCAGTCAGGATTCGCAGCTTGTCAAAAAAAAAACCCTGGTTAACACGACCGTCGGAAGTAGTCGATCTGGCTCCCCGGAGTCCTAGCGCATAGGAAGTATGTGAAGGTCCCCCCACTCCGCCCACTTTCGAGGATGTTGAAACTTCACAACGAAGCTACTGAGGCTGACCTAGCACATTAATTGCGATACTATATGAGTCTCACCGGCTTCTGTTTGCTTTTATACCTTGCGGCCAACCCACATTCCAGACCGGAAGTTCCTGAGCCAATAGATCAGTACAGTCTAAGTTGCCCCAGGTTCCTGGATTCGAAACCAAAGCACTACTGTACGCATCCTGGTATTCTTGGCATATACGAAATGGAGATAGATGAGCCTAGGCTTGTCTAGTTACGCTCTAATATCAATCCGCCTCCGAGCCGTCGTACGGTTCGGTTTCCGATTGCGCAGGAATCAGGAACGGCGCCTATCATTGTCCCGCATCCGCGCCGCTATTTCGTCCACCATACGACGCGACATGCAAGCCATTCTATTAAGAGTATGGCATCGGAGCTTCGACGCATTGTGGGATTTCGATCTTGAGAAAGGTTCGGCGTTTTTTTTCGAGTTTTAGAGTTCCAAGTCCCCAACTAAACTGGGTGAACTCTTACTAGCTGGGGGGACCAGTTGAGTTCCATTCTCTGCGGCTGAAAACGATGCTGACAACCGCTGGCTTGGCCGAGCTATCTAAGTCGCCTGTGACGCTCCAGATTTGCTTTTAAGTGAGAACTTACCTGGAAATGAATTTGAATAGGAAGCTTCATCTATCATTACACCAAGCGCATCCTATATAAGAGATAAATTATAGCCTCAGCCTCACTTAGACTGACGTTGTTAGGACTGGTACCGCAAGGTACATGGTCTTGGCGAGGCTGACCTTCATACCGCCAGAACGGAGTACCGGCAATTCGTCTACGTGTCGAGTAGAATATCAAAAATACTACGTTAACGCTGCCCAACCTCTTCGCATTGTCCTTCCACAGTTGGCCTGACTTTGCCGTCGGGTTGTGGTTGTGGTAGATTTGGCCCCCAATCGCCGACTACTCGGCTTGTTTTTTAGCCGATCTACGAGGCTGTAACACAGCTTACCAACCGTATTCCTCGCCTCAACTTCGACTTTGCGCAAAAGTCAAAAGTTCCTTCATCTCTAAATCCGACGGCTCGAGGTGTGTTATCTCGTACTTCGGATTTGTATGGCTCCCCACGTTGAAACCCCACATTCGCCTAAATCGTGCCAAGAGACCACCACAGATCGTGTTATGCAGAATTAGCATATTAAGCCGCCGGTGTTGGTCGTTTGAACGACATGTAACCAACTATATCACATCATAAGGTATTCATATACCTACTACCAACGTTTTCATATGAACATAAGCCAAGGCCGGAATAATACCGTCAATGTGCTCTCTAAAGAAAACTAGATGTTAGTTAAGGTTCGGTAGTTCTCTCTTAGTCCCATGGTGAGGAGATTCCAACTAAGTGTCAGAGTGTCCGGCCTATTTCTATGAGCTAGTTTAAAGCGCCGTCACCGGCGTTACGCTTGTTGAAGATCGTCACCTAGTGCTGTGATCGACGGGTTCATCAATAACCAACTCTACAGTAGTGTAAATTTCAATTCTTCACCTTGAGGGGAGGCTAGGCTCTTAGTCTGATATTAGATACCTCCGAAGCTACTAGTAAGGGCCTTTCTAAATCCCCGAGTTCTCATGAACTAGGCGGTCACATGCTCTCCTACACTGTGGTTGATAGTAGCCTAGACTCCAGGGTGGTCGATAGCTTACGGTGAATCGTTTTTTAAAGGGGGTGTCAGCGTTCCACCAAGAGGAACCGACGTTACGCGCCTTTACACGCCACTCTTTCGCATGTATCGCCTCAAGCGAGCTGACTCCTTTTCCCATCTTCAGCTTCTTATCTGACGCGCTAATCTCAATCACGGGGCGCGACTTGGACCCCTAATCCGGGGAAGTGGGCAGCTCTTCTGTTCTACATGACACATCTTGGAAATTTATCTGTTCACGAGATCTAATAGAGATTGTTGGGGAGCAAGCTATCCATCGTGATCGAGCCTAGGTATATACTACCAGGGGTAGCTACCCCCCTTTTCCCTCCCCCTTTTACTGATATCCAGTTTAGTTCCACTAGGTGCGACGAAGGGATAAGTATCTAGACCTACGGCTGATGTACTACGAAGTAAATAAGGTACGTATTAGTGAGAAGCTTACTTGGCTTTTCCTCCCGAGTTAGTGGACTTCGTGTTGAGATCGATGACGACTCGAGCGGTGTTGATGGCTCCGATCTGCTAACACAGTCAGCACTTAGCTAAAGGGAATGAATTACTTTAGCCCTTACATCGAATGCTAACTCATTAAGCTCTACAGACGGCTAGATATGACGGATCTATAGCTAATACTAAGTTCTAGGACTTCTTCGCGCTGTTTCTCCTGTGTGGTTCTTACCTAAACATCCTTCTACCACAGGAGCTTGGGCATTCAACCGTTCTACCATCTACCTATCCTGTGACCTATACGAGCTAAAGTCTAGATAAGCTTAATCGTCCAGGCAATGTACCTCAGAGACTCAAAGCCCTCGTCGAACAACGAGATCAGCGCGATATGATCCGAAAAAGACCTGCGTAACTTCGACGACACGTTCTTCCCACAAGATCAATAGGGATATCTAATATATAAATATGGTTGAACAAGATCCAGACACGCTATTATATGGACTATAAAAGGGGATAGCTGGATAGCCCAAAGACGGAGATCGAAACGAAATGAAGCCATATCGACGCAACTTGTAACGATCTACTAGTATTCGACAACTAACCCTCCCAGTGGGTAGTGTATAATATGAAAGAAAGAGGAATATATTCGAGTATCACGGTGACGCCTGCCTATGACTACCGCCGCTGTCAACGTCCGAGGGTAGGCTCCCTATCGAATCGGGAGTTTGTATTCTCATATCGCCGGACGGACAACGAATAGCGAACACTGGAAAAGGAGGTAGAGCGAGGTCGACAGTTTCCCAGGAAGGAAGACAGGATTAAAATGAGCAGCAGATTTAGCCACCGGAGCAAGTCGAACAGCACATAGGATCCGTGTCTCGCGGCTGGATATCTGAGTGTTATCAACACGCCGAGATCTTCGCGCCATCTACGAACATTGCGATTAGCGACGTTGTTGATTATTCCGCGGCAATTCTAGTCCGGTGTTACCCTACTCTAGGCCGCTATACGACACATTCATTCCGGGTCATTGTGACATGGGAGCGAGACAACGCTACACAACACAACTCTACGACTCATTACACGCATCGCATAGAAAAAAAGGAAGAAAGAAAAAAGGATGATAGCAAGTGATACTCCATTCACAGCGCCGCTGGCTAAATTCTTAGACACCCGCCCAACCACGAATCAACCTACCCATCCATATATAGGTGCGTACATCCATGCTACCAGCTCGCGGCCCAACTCCAGTCCACGCTCCTATATGCAACAGAATACCTTTATAAGAGATGGCCGCCCATCGCCATCCCCATCGCCATCCCCATCGCTTTCTGGATTCCAGTTGCCCATTAGATCTTAACTAGAAGAGGCGCATCTAGTGATTTATATGATTATCTAGGCAGGAAGAAAGATATGTAATAGCAACGATGTCCGACGCGAGACGCAATAGATGGAAAGAAAGGTACGAACCAAAGAAGAAAGGATAAAGGGGTAGATCAAGATAATATGGTTTAAGATGGATATGATATGATAAAATGCTTTCCTTTCTGGATGGATGTGAATCGAGCTGACCGTCTAAAAATCGCTAGCTATAATTATGGAGACAGATAAGGAAAAAGCAATAGGAAAAATAAAATAATATAGTTTGTTCGCCGCCCTGCTTTAGGTAGAGAACATGACATGACATCGAACGTGGTTGGGTTTCCATCAGCCTCAGCCTGAACCTCGGAGTTCCCGAATAGGAGGCCAGAAAAATCGACGACGACGACAGCAGAGAGGTATATGGGAAAGCCCAACAAATCGTCCCCCCCTCAAAACGTAAACCCCTTTTCTCCCTCTCGCTTGTTGGACTCGCCCTCCTTCCTTATGCCACGTCTCCAACCCTTGCCCTGTTCCCCGTTGGATATTGAAACCTGTTCCAAGTACTCCTTCGCTGTTTTCCCCTCGCCCATTGCAATGTGTAATCAATCCACCGAGAAACAAACAAAGAGACCTCTTGAGAAGATGCGCCGATCGAATGGAAGAACGCTGGTCAATGCTAACAAGTTAGGGATGCCGATGTGTAGGAGGCCAATCCTTTTTCCCCTAGATTAGATGCCGGCCTCTCTTCAGATGCTAGATGCTTTGCGACACCACTAGTTGCCCTAGTATCCGACCAAATGTACCATATACCAGCCGGCCTGAGCTCCCAAAGTAACGAAGGATCCAAATATACCTATATATGCCCCTCTCCTGTCTGACACCAATCCCAGCCCTTTTTTCCGCCGATGTTTTTGGGACAATGCAATGGTATCGCCTTTTGTTTTGTTTTTGTGGATGTGGATGAGTGCCAGATTTTCTTTTCTTTTGACCATGCTGTAGATATAGAATAAGGAACATAGGTGATACAACAACCGGTTCGCTCTTCCCTGCCGTGCGTCCCACCATAAGCTCGGCCGGCGCGAGTAATCCGTGTAGCGCAATCTAAACAAATCGACGGCGAGATCGTCCAGATGTGTTCGAGTCCAGAGATATGGGGAACGACAGCACTAACGGCCGCCGAATATTAAGAAACGCAATGCTGATGACCCGCTGAAAACTCAAGTGAAACAAACATCAAAAGATGCCTCCCGTGACCAAGTCTTGTGTAGAACACCGATATGACTGTAAACTCCCAGGCTACTAGTAACCACACGGTGGTTCGCTGAGGGGAATCGTTGTAATGAAATATGTCGACGCCAACGCTAAAAAAAAACCATGCACAACATCCATCCCCATTCGCAAATGCCAGTACAGATGCAGCCATTAGCCAAGCAATTCCATGCTCGAGGATCCAGAGTAAACGCAGCAGACGGCAGAGATTGCCACTGGTCGACCGGGTGAATCTCGTACGAATCGGAAGTGCCGCTTACTCGATGTTCCCGTTTCGAATGTCTTCCAAAAACGCCTGTGACCGATTCCAAAACATACAATGCATGCATCTATAGTCGATTTGGTAATTATCTATCGTCCCATCATGTAAGGTGGTGGAAAGGCCGAACCAGAACCGTTCACGGCCGGCGAGGAGCCGCCAGCTGATAGGGGGCCGCTGTATAATGGGCTACTCCACACATTACTGCTAGTACTTGGGAAACTCCCGGAAGAATATGTAGTGCTAGCACTGCTAGATATAGTCGATCCGCCATTATAAGCAATGCGGCTCAGACCAGGGGGTGCCGCAAGACCTGGCGGTGGACCGTTGGCGCTAGTGAAGCCGTTGCCAGGTCCTGCCATCATTCCGTTCATGCCTGCCATGGAGCCAGGGCCAGTCTGGCCTGGAGTTTGGCCCGAACGAACGCCCAACGGATTCTTGGAAAAGCTCAGGCGAATGCCCCCTTTTATGCTATTATGAAGAGGCGTGCCGTACAGCTCGTGAAGCGCTTTAGTGGCGAATGAGACGTCTTCGAACTCAACAAAACACATCGGGCCGTTCTGCTTAGTGCGAAAGCAGAGGCGCTTATAGCCTCGTTGCTTAGAAAACATGGCTTTCAGTTCCTCCTCAGACGTATCAATTGGGAGATTGCCAACATAGAGCGTATTACATGGCGGATTCTGATCAGCGGGATTCACAGGCGGGAAGTTACTGTGGCGCTGATAGTGCTGGTTGCCCATCTGGTAATTCATCGAGTGACTTGCGCCATTCATCACAGTTGGAGACATCGTGTTTCCGTGCGCAGATAAGGGAGTCATATTCGGATGTCCGTACTGCGGTAGGGATGCTGGCCCATTGGTTGTCGTGTTTAGGGACAAGTTAGCCATGCGAGTGATCGGTAGTTGTGGGGCCGTAGCTCTTCGCTGCTGCGTCGCACCGTTTTCGGCGTAGGCAACTGGATCCTTCAGAAGCTCGCGCGTCTCGTCATCCTCCGGAGCATCGTGACTAATCAGGGTTTTCCCCGAGATGCGCGTGCGCTCAGTGAGGTGGTTACCGATAGGTGACTGTGGGGAGAAGAGGCTCTGATAATGCGTGCTAGATTCGGGATTTGGCAACTCGTTGCTGCAATATATACCATTCATAGGTGGCGAAATGTTCTCCAAAGACTGAAAGGCTCCGTTGAATCGAGACGATTGACGCGAGGCAGCTCCCGATGACGTTGTTGAAGAGGGGCCACTAGAAGGAGCCGAGACTGACGATTCGATTGGATGTCGTCTAGATGCAGTAGGACTGCCGGACACGATCTCGACGATCAACTCGACATCGCTTGAGCTTATGGACTTGCCGTGCAACATATCCTTGGCCTGCTGTGCTCCAGTGGGAGTCTTGAACCTCACAATGGCGGATCGAAAACCTGGGTCTTCTGATTGTTCTGGCGATATCATTTCAATGTCGACTAACTCCTGCGAGAAGAGAAGCATCAAACGAAGTTTTTCTTCGGTGGTGTCGGCGGGTAGGCGGCGAATCAAAATAGTCGAGACCGGAGAGGGAGTCGTCGCAAAGGGCGTGCCGATAGCCTTGGCTGTCGCATCGCGATCGAAAGGATGAATAGCGCTCATGGACAACGGATACGGCGCTTGAGCGGGTGCAGCAGAGGACCTGAAGGATTGCGACTGCGGGAGGAAGCCAGGCGCAGCCATGGTAGTCTTGCTGGCGGCGGCCGTGGTGGGGGCAAATGGACTCGCGCGGGTCGACGACAAAGGAGGCGAGAATGTGGACTTAGTAGACGTATTTGGAATCACACCTGGAGCGCTTAAGTCCACGTTCATGCTTCAAGGTGCATGCAATCAGGCCACCTTACAAGAGGTGCCTGGAATTTAGGACCCTATGACAATAGATTCAAATGACGATCGCGCTGATCGTGGGATGGTGGGAGGCGTGCTGCAGAATTGCGTGTGGATTGGGTTGTTGTGTTTTTTTGGCTTTGACTTTGGCGCGATGCGATGGGCTGGTTTAGCAATACAAATAGTGGGTGCGCCCCCAGGCTTGCGGCGCACGGGATAGGGGAGTTGAAAGATTAGGTGCGTATTACTAGTCGACGCGATTGACGGGCTACTGAATACCGGATTGTCCAATCTCGAGTTGGGGTGACGACGACAACGCGACGGGTAGGAAAAATGGAGAAGAGTGACGAAGTTTGGTAACGGACGCGATAAGACAAGCGGCACGGAGGAATGCAGATTGCAGGTCGCCTCGAGACATAAAAAGAAGGCGTCGGGTTAGGTAGGTAAGAAAATGTTGGCAGGCTGGCAGGTAGATAGAGAGGTATTTGGGAATAATAATAATAATAACGAGTTTTGGGGGTTGGAGAAAGAGTTGGTCTGGGTCTGGGTTGGTGGGATGGGGGGCGTGGGAAAAGGACCTTTCAATTTCTTTGGCTTTGTGCTGTCGTACAGTAGAACGGGCTGTCTCGCAGGGGTGGTAGGGTGAGAAGAAGTAAAAAAGAGGGTTAGATGATTAAAAAAGGGCTGTTCCTGATCTGGCCAGTGATGGATGGATGGACGAGGATGGGATGGTGTCTAGCCCTTGAATTCCTCGATGGGAAAGTCTTGACTGATCACTTCGAAGCCTGTGAGTGGTCAATGATCTTTCCTAGTTGTTTGGGAGCTACTTATCTGGTACTCTGTACTTGCCTCAACTTGTGGTACCCGTACATTTCTTGGTTAAGATCCTTACATCGGGTGTATGTAGGTACTCTGCGAAGGATACCCGTAAGTACTTGTACGTCGGGTATCGTAACTCGTAACTTTATGAGATCAGCCGGCCGAGCTTTCTTTTAGGCTAGGGTTTAAAGGTTGTTCATTCTCTTAAACGTTAAAGGGCTTACCAACGTCCAAGGAGGAAAAGCACGCGCAAACCTAAGATTCGTCTCTTCTTATAGTACGGAATAGAATGCCAAAATAAATGGGAAAGATGGAAAAAGCCGTATTGGTCCTCGTACATGATTATCACTGGATCCCAAACGCAAGATGATAGGCGACCCAGACCCTCCACTATGGAACTCGGGACAGGTACGCACTAGTCCATACTAGGTTAGATGCTAGTCCCGGTGCGCATTTGCAGCGTGGACGCCGACGCGCCGCTAAAAGCAGCTAATTGCCGGGGGATTGAAAATGTGGGTAGGTGTGGCAGTGTTCAATGTGCTTGCATCTTTGAGACTGCAAGCAGCAGTAAAGATGGGATGCGGGTGACGACAGGGGTTACTTCTTTAATGAATTGATGACAGGCACCATACCAACCCATACCAACCATACATGACCTTAAGTAGGTACGTACTGTACCTAAATTATTTACAGTTTAGTACCCTGCCATGCCCTGCTCCCGTGCTCCCCACATGCTCCCATCCGTTCCCATTCGCTAGTATTCAACACACACTCGAAACATGGGACGAGTGGATGGGCAGACGTTTTGTGTGATTTTAACGTTGACTAGCGCAAGATGCATGGCCAGTTAGGTACGTAAAATCAGAAGTATGTTCTCTTTTCAAGTAAGGTATCCGTGGATGGGAGATGGAATACGATCGAGATGTTAGATGTCCATTATGTAGTAGCGTTATACTACTATGTACTGCTACGCATGCAAAGGCAACCCCCTACTTTCAAATATTGTATATCGCTTGGCACCTCGAGAATGTCCATTCATGATATAAAGACACCCTCGAGATGGATGTCTTAATCATTGTCAAGTGCCTAGCGATCGGGACAAACATATGAAGGTACGTAAGGTATCCTGCCATGTTGAATTATGGTTGAGGTATGTACACTAGAGAACTTGCCCACTGATTGTAGTGAATCTCGGGCAGGGCTGAAAGTGCCTAGATGACTAGGCTCCCTAATAGGTAGGCATGGCATGGAGCTTAAAGCAAAAGACATATGGCTTGCTGTTCAGATATTACCAATCTTGGTGTTAAGGCTCCAGAGATGTATATAGAGTAGGATTATAGCTAGCCGGAATTGCACTAGGATTTCGCCGATGTCATGGGGTAACTCACATCTTATAGATATATTAGGAAAACGTGCTTAAATGATCCATGCTGGCTTTCCAAGCATGGCAAATGAAAAATGTGTTGGGCTGAGGAGTGTCTAGAACTCCCAAGATTTAAGTCTTGTTTCTTTGCGACCCACACAATGGGATCCCCCTCCATCATGGCCTTTTCTTTGTACCACGATGCGCATGGACTATCGTACCAATTAAAACGTAAGTAAGTAAAGTAACCGGTGTGATGGGATAAAACTGGGGTTGATACCGAGGTCTAAATAACGAGGACGCGATAGCTTTTTAAAGAACCAAGATCGATCAAGATAACTAAAATTGCTTGACCAGATCGTTGAATCAAGGACACTTGTGTTTAAGCGGCATTTCAAGCCTTGATAAAAATGTTCGAGGGCGAGTTTCCGGGGGGGATTCAAAGGGTAGAATTTAAGAGTATTACTTGCCAAGCACAGCCTCGAAGTTGACATTGACTGAAAGGTTGGATAATTTGAAAAGTGCCTCGGTGTATTATGTGGTAGTTCACTATAGCAAAATGTCGTAGTGGAGGATGCATATTGAAATCTCTACATTGCCGGCAGATCCTTTGGTACGTTTAATGCCTCCTTTTGAAAATACGCCTCTCGATTGGCGCGGAACACTTTGTTTTCTTTGTTCAGGCTTGTGATAGGAGGCAGTCAAGCATATCTGTCCTTAAAACAAAAGCTTCTATGTTTTCTAACTAGGGCGTTGTGTTACCAAACGACCCAACATCGAAGGCTCAGGTTGTAGCTCCTAACCTCAAATTGGTTAAAGATTTGGCCAAGTAAAATACTCGGGCCCCTGAAACTTACGGAACTTCTGATGAGCAAAAACCCGGCTAGAGAAGGCTTTATTCAAGTGTTGACAAGCCGTGCCTATCCTAAAGTCAGTTTGTGCCACCAAGATAATACCGCGATGCATTTCAAGATACATCTGTACATATCAAGCTTAGTGGAATTTCCCAGACCGACCGGTGAGGATCAGGCGACAAGGCACTGATGATTAAACCGGGGGATCGGACACCTAGACCGCGAGAGTTTGTGACTGCCCAGGTGGTGAAGATGCTGGGGCCACCCCAGTCACCCATGCAGATAGCTGAGGATGGTGCTACACTCCCTGCCTACTCGTCCCCACTGTCTTCTTTCAGGCTACCTTCTGACAAGGCCTTGGCATTCTTGAAAGAGCTTCGAGTGGGCCATCTACTAACCCACATGTAGGTACGATATCTAAGAGTGGATCATAATCGATTAACACAAGTTCCTAGATGAATCTAGAGCTATTTCCATCATACGGATTAAGAAACACTAAAAGTCTTGTGTTGAAGAGAACGGGATCATCCTCTACCCGCATCTCCCGTAGCAACAAGCAGTCAAGTATTTTTCCATTAATGCCCAGCGATTAGGCTCGCGGATAGATTAAAGGTTAGGTCCTAAGTAAAGGATGATACCCTGCTTATTATTTCCAACTTGGAAATATCGCTACACGACGTAGTATAAACCTACATGTACGCTAGGGGGCACATAAAGAATTGATACTGATGGTACATACCTAGGTAGTTATGACACGGTAGATGGCCTGCGCCATTCAGGACATGGTATAAGATATTCCTCTAAGATAGTCAATGCTTTGCTTGGCCACGAACCTATTTCTTTATCTACCAGTTTGGTTTATTCCTACGTATTCCGCCCAGTGTTTTTGTTGACGGTTGAGCTATGCACACAGGCCGGCAACTATAAACATGTACCTTAGGTACAGTATAGTGGGGCGCATAGGCCTTCCCACTTTTCCTAAATTCAATCCTTCCCATAGCGGCCCACTCGCGCTAGGTGCTCCTGCCGCGACTCTAGACGCTTTTCAGCCTTAGCGGCTTCAGAAACACCATTCCTCTTGCACAACCCGCACAACCCACTATCGGGTCTCTTCGCCAAAGGCAATTGCGCGGACTTGCATACACGCATTATCGATTGCCATCCAATACGACGCCCGTACGAAGCCCCCCTCCATTATGGAGTATAGTCGAGGCCAACAGCAACTCACCATGCATGCATCATACCCTTCATACTACCTAATATATGGGTATCTTATCTACCTTACAGCCTCGTGTCCTCTTACCTCTTTGATTCCTACAAGACAAAGTCAAGGACAGATGAGAATCCCTTCACTAACAAGAAGCAAACTCTGGCCACCTAGTGGTACGGCTATGGCACTAAAACAGCGACGCCGGCGGATATATCTCAAGAAACCCTACCGCAGCAAACATACCTACCTAGGTAGGTAGCGTCTAGGCCAGCGTGATCGAGTGGACTTCCCCGGAGTCTTCCACTCGAGGTTCTCTCGTTTACGGCTGTCTAACAAGAGCTCTTTCACACCGGACAGCTGGGAAAAGGCTTCAACTTACCATCTCGTACCACCGTGCTTTCGTTTACTTGCAGGATTTATGAGGTTTTGCATCCTTTTCTTACTATATAAATCGCACGTCCAAGATCAACAGAATTTCTAAAGCTCATGTCACTCGCATCTTGACCCTAGGACAACGACATAGCTAAAAGGCTGAGGAAGATTCGAGTGTCGTCACCGTGACTACACAGCCCTGTTATTGGCGGTTTTGCTTGTATTCCTATTGGATGGGTTGCACTTTAATCCCTTTCGTGGTATTTGCTTTTTGGGGTTTGCAGTTCGGAATCTAGGCATTTCAATCACCAGCCATTGAGAGTTTTCGGACGCGGCCGCAACCAATAGTCCCGAGCCTCTTATAATAAATCCTAGGAGCTTTACTGGCCGTCCACCAACACTGCGAACTCACGCAATAGAATCTTGCGATCCATAGTGGTGGGTAGACACATCAGCCTCATATTCGAATGGACACCCAGCGCATATCCTACCTGCTCTGGCAGTCTTTCTCGGCGTTCGTCTAATGGTGGGTAAGGCGGCTTTATCGTAAAAAGCAGGTTGGGTTACACGGCATATGCTGTTCGTTGCGAAAGAACTAATGACCTCTGTCGACATTTCGGCACCCTAAAACCCACGTCAATTGTGGTTGGCTAGGTTATCTCGAGACAACTGATGGAACGAGTCCCGATTCGCGCTTCCCAATAGCACCATCGTACCTGGACTAAGCCTGGCGTCTATGTAAGCATTTCGACTAGAGAGTGTGGATGTAGACTTGAAGGAAGACCTGTCATCTACAGGCCCCGGCATGGCACGCTTATAAACCTTCATGCAGGAGAGATGCAACGCAATATGTGGGCAATACGCCCACATCTACATTTACGCAGATGCATCTCGACTGCTCGAGTAAGCAATATGGGGGTCTCGATGGGGTTTAATTTATCGAGGCACTCAAGTCGCATTTATCAAAACTTAAGCCAATGAATTATACATTCTGCGGGGATTATCTGATTCGTCAAAAGACATGCATGGTGGCATGGGCGCAGCATGGTGGACCAAAACACCTCTACCTATTACAGTCGACTTCGGAGGCACACACGTCTCGTAAGGTGCCTTGAAACGAACAAGGAGTTTGCCGATGGGACGACTTTCGCGAGTTTGCGTGCCTACTTGGTCAATTTTGCGGGTAAGTGGATGAGCGCTATTATGAATTAACGTCAGACTTAAGTGCTTGATATTCAGAGGGAACTTCCCAGTGGTTCGGATACTCGCTGCTGACTGCAGGATAATCCTTGTCAATATCCCCAGGCAAAGAAAAAGCAAAAGGAAAGACTTCTAAGGAATCCCCATAACGTGCAAACGACGAACCCTTCCAATTTGACGAGCGACCAACTTGTCGGTGCCGCCAACCGCCGAACTGGGCTGACTGCATATGAAATTATGCAGAAACCACGCTTCCATCCTCACGAAGGTACAAGGGTATACCTGTTTTGAGGCCTAAGAAGCTCGACTCCGCTGCTTACACGCGGTCCAAGCTTCACCCGGCAAGATTGCCTGTTGGTTTCTAACGAATAGGGCTTACAATTTCATCCCCTGAGCGCAAGTCTAATGGCCAAGAGAGGGAGGGCTTATCAGCCCTTTTCATCAGCAAAACGAGGTTTTGATGACATTGAAACACGTTTATCAACCGTCACCGATGTGCCGATGCACTGCCCAGCACAGCACAGCACCCCCACGATGTTTCACTGCCAAATGGTGCCTTCTGAGACCTTAAGTGTCTAGAATTCTTCCAGATCAACGTTTTACTTAATACAGTTACAATCGGAGACTCATTCAAAGCGGCTGGGCGCCACCCAGCTTATCGCCGGAGAGAGAAGGGAGATGTGTTCAACTGGCCCCAATTCTTCCCGCTCACCGACAAACAGCTTTGCTAGATGTGATTGAGTTGCGTTTTACATTGGATAATTTCCATACTTCCGAAAAATACAACTGTAAAGACCACCACGGCGCTTTTTGCTTAAACAGGATGTTGAAGTACCGAGGTCGCTGTGATTATGATACCATATTTTCGGGAGAGGTCGAGAGGTCGAGGGCTGAACGTGAGATCGCTAGGTACCTAACTTTCAAATTTGGCAAGTCATGAAGGCCACTGTGCACCCCCTTGCTTTGACCCTTGCCCGGTATCGATACCCGGCTGGTGCTAACGGCTACTCGATACATACCTACATTGCTCCGTACGCGCCTCGGGTCCATTAGGAATCCGTTCTCGAACTGGCTGGCCGATAGGTGTCCTGCACGCTTCGGTCACAATCGTCTGTGCTACATCGCAGGTGCTCATTCTAGTAGGCGCAAGGCGTTTGCACACGTGTACCTCATGCTTGTCGCCTGCTATGACGATGCGCCTTATGTACATGAATTGCCAGGACTGGCATGGCGCTTGGTCAGTCCTGTGGCGATCCCGACCCAGCAGCTTACCTACCGGCAGACACATCAGTGCGTCGATGGGAATAGCGGTGACCCGCGTGCTTTTGAAGTCACATGTTACGTGTTGCACTCTGTATGCGTCGTCGCCAGCCGTCTCTTCCTAAGCGAAGTTCAAGTATACAGTAAGTACATTTAAGGGGGAAGACTCCTCAAACGGCGCAAGGGGGGCAACCTGGTATTGATGCTCTGGGGACTTATTCAACGGCCCATTCAGTCAGGCTTCAGTGCATCCGCCACGTACGATAGTAAGCTTTTTATCTGCCGAGATCTACAGTCTTCTCCAGATCAGATCTAGTGTACTAAGATTTAAGAGAAAAGGGGAAGCGATTTAGCCACCGCCACCAGAACCATGCCCGACCCCTTTAATCAACCCAGGCGTTGGAGTACCTCGGTCAACCTACCAGCCTTACCTCGGCGTCGAATACCTAACTGTCACCCGCTCCTTCCCCGCATTACCCCGAAAATGAGCGGTCCCGAGTCCAACGTCTAGTATCTCTCCCTCCGCGAATTAACCCCGCCTTTCCGGGCAGTACGCAGCCGTCCGCCTATTCTAACCTTTAGCGAGGGAACTGTAAGTTAACGGTTAGGTACTTTGAAGATTGTGATGGTGCAATTGCCACTTTTCTTCGCTAATAGTCAAACCAAAATGACTGTATTGGTCCGCTTCATTTCGTTGCACAACTACGCAGAAAAAGATTCATGATTTACCTACTCTACTCCCTTCCCTAGAAACCCACCCAGGTCAAGAAGAGCCCCTTATGCATACTGGAAATAGATCTGACCGTGATCCGCTTTTCGGGTACGTATCTTGTCGAGCTACTCATTTATTCTCCGACGATGGCCGACGATCGCAGAGATCCCTTATGTAATAGAACAGGCCCCTGCCAAGGCGGAATCCACCCCGCTGCTATTTCCATTTGAGGGACTCCTGCCGACCTATGATGCCAGGCGGATGCAGATGGAGGCTCTTCATTTGATATTCTATTTCAACTACCCATATTAAGTATCGTTACCGTTATCAGTCAGTGGTTATCGTCGATGGTCAATGAATTACGTGTGATGAACCTAATAAGATGAACCTACACAAGACTCGTCGAGCACGCATAATGGCCGAGAGCAACTCAACTCGACTCTTTTGGGGTTATTCAGACCGTAAATTCAAACACGACCTGAGCTGAGATGGCTTGGGCTCGGTCAAAGAGCTGATAGTAATGAGCCAAGCTGAGAGGCACTGGGTGAATCTGGTACTTAGCATCGATAATTGTATTACTGGAAGCTTTCTCAGCCGGTGTAACTCGAGATGATTCTTTCTAACATACCTGGTACTAAACCTAAGCAGATGCTGGACATGCCGATACTACGTTTCAGATTTATACACTTATAACTCCAGTGGATATGCTTCAACTCCAAGTATGGAGTCATCCCCTTGAGGACATTGGCTACGCTAGAAAGGTCAAACACCACTCCCTTGAAAGGATAGGATATATAAATAATGATTTCCACCCGGTCGCCGGCCAAGTAGAATACCTTATATACCAGCATATCCACACGGCAGGCGGAAGTGCCCACATTCCCCACATAGTATCAAGAGCCTCAAACGGCTTGAGGTCCATCGAGCTAGAGCGAAAGGGGCTTAATAACCTAGGTAGGGTTTATTTATGGGAGCATACCTACCTAAGCATGAGAAAACACGGAACTCGGAACGGGAGTACGGCAGGATCAATGTGAAGTGGGCTCTAGTACTTGAGCTATTGCATGCAGGTAAACCCATACTGTTAGGTAATACTGACTGCGAAGACAACCTTGAGCTGCGGGAAAAGGAGGTAGGCTAACGACTGGCATATGTAACATTATAATAACAAATAGCCTTGAAAAATAGGAGCCTCGGCGTCACTTGTCTGTCGTCCTTGAGCTAGGGTAGGTAGGTGGTATCTTATCCATACGGGAATTCGAATGCAGTGAAACCCAGCTCTGCTTGTGTTGAATTTACCCATATGCAAGCTGCTTCTTCTTCGCCGCTTTCATAAAAAGAGAGGCAGCACGAGTATCGTACAAGATTTCTCCTTAGAAATTTCCATCTTAGAAAGCCTTGGAGCTATTATTTATTTTGATATGTAATAATCTAATGGTAAATCTTTATAATAAGGGATTTTAAGCTTAGAATAATAGTTTAATTTTAATTAATAATTCTTTTAAGTCTTAAAGTTTTTTATCTTTTTTTTTTTAAAAAAGTTGTTTTAAAACTTATATATAATTTTTTATTTTTTTAATTTATTTTAAAAATTTTTTATTATTTTTTATATTAATATAATTTATATATTAAGCGTTAACGGCTTTATTTTATAAATATTAATTATTTATAATTAATATAGCTTTTATTAGTTTTTATAACTTTTTTATATTGTTAATACGTTTTAATAATAAGTCTTATATAACATTATTTCCTTTTTTCTTAAAGTTTATTCTTAAACGTTTTTAAGATATTTAAGCATTTTTAAGCTTATCGAGATATAATTGGTAAAAGATTTTAATAACTTCGTAAAATCCCTCATTAAATATATATTTATAAGGTTTTTAAATTTAATATTATTTAACGAGTTAATTTTCTTATTTAATAAAATATTTTACTTTTTTTTAAGTTTTTATAAAGTTTTTAATTTTTTTTACTTAATAATCTTTAAACTTTATTAAGTTTACCTTTTATAAGATTTAATTAAGGTTAAAAATCTCTTAATTATTAACGCGATAAGGTTTAATAAATAAAATATAAAAAGAATTATAAATTTTTTAACCTTTAAAAAAAGTAAGTTTAATAGCAATAAAAAAAATTACCTTTTAAATTTTAAAAAAATTTAATATCTTTTTATTTAATTTTTTAATAGATCGTTTAATTTTAATATTCTTTACGTTTAATATTATTAGTTATTTTTTTAAATAAATTAAAAGAGTAATCTTTTATTAATTAATTTACTTTTTTATTCTTTATCGGCTTTTCTTTAAATATTTTTATATATTATTATAAACTTACGTTATTTAATAAATATATAAATAACTGTTTAAATTTTAAGAAGTTTTAAGTAAAAGATTATTAATTGTTAAGTAATACTTATAATTAATATAAAAAAAAGTTAAATAAGTAATGGAAAAAGTAATATTATTATATGTAAACTTAATTATAAGTAATAAATCTTTTTAATTTATTATTTTATAGTTGATAAAAGCTTTTAAGTAAATTTTAAAGGTTTAATTAAGCCGCTTTATTTATTTATCTATTTAAAGATAAAAGACGATATTTATTTAAAGTTTAATATTTATTAATTTAAGAAAGTTTTTTTAAAGGTAGGACGTAAATTTAAAATCTTTATTAAAGATAATATTAAAAGGTATTTTATGTAATTATTAATATAACTTTATAAAAATGTAGATAAGATTTTTAATAATTTTTTTATTTATTTTTAAAGGAATAAAGTATGTTATTTTTATAAATAAGTTAATTATAACTTATATTAAATTATATTTGTTTAATAAAGATAAGTTAATAATAAAATTTATGGTTATGATTTATTATGAAATATAATAAAGTTTTAATAATTAAAAGAAGTTATAAAAAGCGTGTTTAAATATCTTATTTTATTAATATTTAAAATATCTTTAAATATACTTTTTTATTGTTATTTTTATATTAAGCCATTAAAAATTTTATATAATTAGCTTTAAGATTTTATTTATCTTTATATATTTTATAATTAAAATATCATATTCCAATTTTATAATTTCCTCCTTTAAAACGTTAAAAACTTAAAATTAACTTTTTTAATATAATAAATTTTTTTTAACTTTTATATCTTTTCTTAATTTTTTTAGTTTTTTTTAAGTAAGATAAGTTACTTTAAGTAATTTACTTTACTTTTTTTATAAATTTTAACGTTTATTTTAATATTAATAAACTGTTTAATTATTTGTTACGGATTATAACGAGGGGGTTATTATGGTTATGGTAAAAGTATAAATTAATTAAAGATGAAGTTATCGTTAATTTATGGGTAGCCTTTCTTTAAATATTAATAGGGTTAAAGGTTAAAACCTTAACATCTCCCCTTTTATTTATGATTTTTTTAAAAAAAGAAAGTAATTAATTAATAAGTTTATTAATTAAATAATTAATTAACTAAGCTATTAATTTTAATCGTTAATTAATATACTTTTTTAAAAAAGTTATTAATTAATAAGTTTATTAATTAAGCTTGTTATTAATTAATAAGGTTGTTAGTTTTAATTGTTAATTGATAGGTTTATAAATTAAGCTTATTATTAATTAACGAGGCTATTAATTTTAATTATTAATTAATAAGTTTATAAATTAAGCTTGTTATTAATTAACAAGGTTATTAATTTTAATTATTAATTAATAGGTTTGTTAATTAAGCTTATTACCGATTAATAAAATTATTAATCTTAATTATTAATTAATAAGTTTATTAATTAAACTTATTACCGATTAATATTAATACGTTTTTTTTTATTATTATTATTTATATTGTTTAATAATAAATAAATAAGTTTATAACCTCTTTTTAATATATTATCTTTTTCTTATATATTAATAATCTAGTAGTTAATTAATTTTATATAATAATTATTAAAGTTATCTTTTATTTTACTTTAATAGTAATTAGTTTTATATTAATTAACGTATTGTATTAATTAACGTATTAACTGGTATATTAATTAATATATCGATTAGTATATTAATTAGCGTATTAACTTATATATTAATAAGTTTATTAATTAATATATTAAAAAATATGGCAAGCTTATATCTCGCATTACCTTTTTTAATGTGATGGCAGGTATTATTTATATATTAATTAATATATCGACCGGTTTATTAAATAACATATCGATTAATATAATTACAAGCTTACGTATCGATAACTGTTAAAAAATATCGTAAGTTTTATAAAAGTGTTATTAATAATTTAATAATTAACGTAATAATTAATAAGCTTATTAAAAGGGTTAGTTATTATAATTATTAATTATTTTATTATAAAAAAGGATGTTACTTAATTTACTTTAAATAAGCTGTTATATTAAATAACTTTAAATATTAAATTAAATAAATTTTATAAAAAACGTAGCGAAAATATTAATTCGATTTAATTTAAAAAAATGTTATTTAATAATAATAACTTATATCGGTTAATAATTAATTTTTAACGTTACTATTATTCTTTTTATTATATAACCTCAGCTTATAATAATTTAAAGTAAAGTATAATACTAATATTATTATAAATGTAAGGTAATTAACGGCTTTAACAAGATTAAATTAAACTCCCCTTCATTATAAAGGAATCATTATAATGATAAGAATAATTTAAAGTGATAAAGAAATTAACTAGTTAACTTATAAAAATAAGCGTTAAATGTTACGGATTATAACGAGGGGGTTATTATAGTTGTAATAAAAGTATAAATTAATTAAAGATAAAGTTATCGTCAATTTATAAGCAGCTTTTTTTTAAATATTAACAAGGTTAAAGGTTAAAACCTTAACATTATTTTAAAGTAAAAAAGATAACTATAAATGTAGTAAAAAATGAACTTTAAGAATGTAAAAAATATTTTTCTTATAAGATTATCGTAATTAATTAATCTTTAACTTCCTCTTTTTTAAGTTAATATTATTATAATTTAAAGAAAATATTAATCTTATTATTTTATTTTCTTAATTAATAATTAATAATAAATTAATAAGTTAAAAGCTATTATACTTATTAAGCTTATTATTTATTAAAAACTTTAATTATTATAAAGTAAACAAGGTTTTAATAATTTAAATAAACTTTAATACGTTATTATATTTTTTTAAAATATTAATGTCATTTTTTAAAAGAGTTTATAATAACTAAAAGTTCTTTATTATAAATTTTATAGTTTATTTTTATAAGAGTTAATTTTTAAAAGTAAAAAGCTACTAGTTATAACTTACCTTATTCATCTTTTTATAATAAAACGGCTTTTATAATAAAATTTAACGTATTAACTTTAATATAAATAAGTTTTATAAAATTAAAGTAGATTAAAATAAATATTATTATAAAATAATATTTAAGTTTTTTAAAAGCTTTATTTATTTCCTTAATTTATTTTTAATCTTTTTTATTTTTTTTATTAGCTTTTATAATAAGATAAATAATCTTTAAAAACTTTATAATAAATTTTTAATAAAAGTTTATAAACCTTATAAATTATTATAATTTTTTAAAGATTTATAAAGTTTTTTAATTTAAAATATATTTAATTTTATTTTATAATATTAAAACTTTATTAACTTCTATAATATATTTAAAAAACTCCACTTCTTAAACTTTTTATTTATATTTATAGGGAGTTATTATAAAATAATATTTTATTAACTTTTTTAAAACTTCCTTAATTATTTAATCATACTTTTTTTTAATATTTATATATATAAGTAAATCATTTAAATATATTAATATTCTTATATTAATTAAATCCTTAAAAATATTATTTATTATAAATTAAAAAATAATAAAGGCATTAATAAATCTTATAAATATAATTATATACTTAAAGAGTTTATATTTATATTAAAAGGTTATTTTTTATTTATCATTTTTTTTAATTTTTATAAAATGAAATTTTAACTTAAGGTTAATTTTAATAAATTATTTAATTATATTAAATTAAGCTTATAACTTTAAAATTAAAAATATAAAATATTTTATTAAAATAATAATATTATTTAATCTATAATAATTTATAATTAAATAAAAAAAATCTTTAAGATTAAACTTCTCGATAAATATTATAAATGTTTTATAAAATAAAGTAAATTTTTAAATTTAACCATTATTTAACATTTCTTTTAATTATAACTTAAAGACGTTAAACTTTCTTTTATTTATAACATATAAAAGGCTTTATAAGGATATTTTCTTTTTTATAAGGTTAATTATATAATCTTATAATTAATAATTTAAGAATTATTAAGTAACTTCTTTTATTATAATCGAAAAGAACTTTTAAAACTTTAAAAATATACTATTTAATATAGCTTAAAAATTTATTATAAAATTAACTTTTTCTTTTTTTAAGTTTAATATGGTTTAGTTAATATAATTTTTCTAATAATAATTAATAAAGAATTATACCTTATTATTTTTAAAAAAAAGTTAATAAGTTAATAAATCTTTATTTATTATTATAAAAAGATAATATTATATTTATCTTTTAATAAGTTTAATTTAAAATTAAACCGTGTAAAATAATCTTTTTAATAACGAAGTATTAAAAAGTTAATATAATACCGGCCTTTTTTAATAATTAAAGTTAAGTTAAAAGTTATTATTATTTAAACTTATTACCTTTTAAATATAAGTAACCTTTAAGCTTAAACTTTAATTAACGATATGATTAAAATAATATTTTTTATATTTAATAATATTTATATTAAATATTCTTAATTATTATAAAAAAATGTTATAAAAATAATAAGTTAACTTTTTATTTTAAATTCCTTCCTTAATTTCTTTTAAAGTTTAAGTTTTATAAAAGTAATTAAGTTAAAACGGGAGTTTTAAAGGTATAATAATCACGTGCACATGGTTTAAACGTTGATTAACGTATTTTAACTCGTCTTGTTTTATAATCTTTACTTTTAAGCATAGCTTTAATATCGTAAACATCATCATCGTAATTTAACAACGTTTTCAAGATCACTACATTCTTTAAATATAACGCCTTTCTTATCACTACATTATCTTTCTCTTTTACTAATCGTTTTAAATATATAAAGCAAGAGCGTAAAACTTAATCTACGGCTTTATAAAGCTTAAATAACTCTTTTATCCCTTCTTTTAAAGCTCCCGCTTTAACTTACAACTTACTTTATACTTTTAACTTAAAATATATTATCTTATATTAACCTTAAAATCTTATAAAATATAATATAAAAAGCTATTAAAAATTTAAGTTAAAGTCGTTTAACTTTATAACTTAAAGCTTTAATAATTTCCTTATAATATTATTAATTTTTACCTTTTTAACGTTAAAAAAGATAATAAACTTTTTTTTTCCTTTCTTCTTTTTAATAAAAAAAGCTTTTTTTAATAAAAAAGATATATTTTTCTTATTAATATTTTATTAAGTAAAATATATAAACGTTTAGTAATTATCTTTTTTATAACGTTAATATATTTTTTTCTTTTTTTCCATTTATTAATATTAGTTTAAGCGATTTTTTTAAAAACCTTTTTATTATTAAGCCATTTCTTATTTTTAAAATTATTCTTTAATTTATTTTTATTTTTTAATCTTTTTAAGTTTTTTAAAGATTAATTTTAATTAAAAATAAAATAACTTTTTTTACTTTAATTTATTTAATTTAACTTTAAATATTTCGATATTAAAACATGAGGTCCCCGCGCGGCGTGGACACAATAACCCCGAATTTAAAAATAACATAAAAATATTTTCATTTTATATTAAAAAAGTCATAATTCCTTTAAAATAAATCGGAAAAATACGTAGTTAAATACATAAATATATTAATATTAATTAATGAATAATCAACGTTTTTATTAGCTTATAGCGTTTTTAATTAATTAATTATAAACCTTTAAACATATTAATTTTTTTAATTTCTTTTTTAACCTTTTTATTTTTTTCATTTTATTTTTTTTAAATTTTTAAAATACGTATAACTTAAATATATTTTATTATATATTAACTACGATTTTTATTACGGCGTACTTATATTTCCTTCTATAAATAAATCGTTAAAATACTTAATAATTAATTTATTTTTTAAAAAACCTTTGCTTTATATTAAATAACTTAATATATAAATTAAGTAAAAATACTTATATACCTTTATTAAATTCGGTATAACCTTACTATTATAATGATATATTTCTTAATTTTATACGGCGTATATACGTAATGTTATTATTATTTAAAATATTTAAACGTTGAAGAAAATGCTAAGTTTTATATTACTTACCCTGTAATAACTTAAGAACCTATAATAAAAGTAACCTTTTATTTTTATAATTTAATATTTCCACGACATAAGGCTATATTACCGTATATTTAAAATTATTAAAATTAAAATTAACTTAACTTTATAATGGTATAGAGTTTTTTAATCGGGTAATTATTTAATAAGTTATTAACTTTCCTTTTTTAAAAAAGTAATGTGGAAATTTTAATATTAACGTTGCTTTTATAGTTTTAATAACTTTAAATTTTAAATAATTATTATAACTTAAGTTTAACTTAAATATTATAAAATAAGTTAAGAAAGTTTTTTATATATATATAACGGTTTTTTAATACTTTTATAAATTAAACCTTAATAACTTTAATTATAATTATTATAACGTGATATAACTTAAATTATTATTTTTAAAATTATGTAAGTTATTTAATAATATATTATATCACCTTTTATAACTTAATCTTATAAAGCTATTTATTTTTAACTATAAAATAATAATATTTATTTATATAATTTAATTATTTAAAGTCCGTTTTTCTTTAATTATTTATATTAAATAATTAATTATATAAGTAGTTTTATAAAGTTTATTTAAGACTTTTCCGATTTAATTTCGTAAATTAATAAAAAACGTTAATAAATAATATTTTTAATAACGAATTCTTTTCGAATTAACGTTTTTTCGATTTTTCTATTTTTTAATTTACTTATTAATTAAATAATCTATTTTATAATCCATTTTATTATAAAATACTTTTATAAATATAAAATATTAATAAGCTTTATTTTATTTAAAGCGTTTATATTAATTTTAATATTTTAAATATTTTTTTTTATTTTTTTTTTACTTTTTATAAGGTTTATATTTTATATTTAATATTATTTTAACCTCAATTAATTTTAGTTTTATTTTAATAAATATTAAAAAGAAAAAAACTTAAATGAAAAATAAAAGAAAATAAAAGAAAATAATAAAGATAAATAAGTTAAAAATAAAGGGAAATATATATTATAATCTTTATATAATTATAACATTAAATCTTTAATCTGTTTATTTTTAATATTTTTATTTAATTTAATATTAAAAATTAAACGTTAAAGCTTTTAATTTTTATAGCTTTAATAATTATAATACTTTAATTAATTTAAACCTTAATTTATTTATAAATTATATCAATATTTATAATATATTAAATATAGCTTCGTACGGTTAAAAGTGTAAATATTAATATTAAGTTAAGGCGGGAGTTTTAGGGATATAGTAGTTACGTGCATATGGTCTAAGCGTTGATCAGCGTATTTTAGCTCGTCTTATTTTACAGTCTTTATTTTTAAGCCATAGCTTTAATATCGTAGACATCGTCATCGGAGTTTAGCAGCGTTTTTTAGATCACTATATTCTTTAAATATAGCGCCTTTTTTATCACTATATTGTCTTTCTCTTTCACTGATCGTCTTAAATATATAAGGCAGGAGCGTAAAACCTGATCTGCGGCTTTATAAAGCTTAAATAGCTCTTTTATCCCTTCCCTTAAAGCTCCCGCTTTAGCTTAATATATTATATTTTTATGCAAGTTTTTTTATCGATTAACCTTTTTTTATTGTTTAAATAATTTCCTTATTAAGTAATCTTTTAAACTTCTTTATTATAAAACTTATTTATAAATTTACGATATTTTTCTTTTTTTCTTAAAATCTTTCATTTTAAATTAAATAACTAAATAAATAAAGTTTATAAAAATATTTAATTAATTATATTAAAACCGTCATTTAAATAATAATATATTAATATATATTACACTTTTATATAACGCATATATAAGCAGTTATAATTATTTAAACTATTAAGAATTAAAATATTATAAGTTAGAAAAAATCTTAAGTTTTACACCTCTTACCCTGTAGAAACGTGTAGTAAAAATTACTTTTTTCTTTTATAATTTAATATCTTTACGAAGAATAGCCATATTACCAGACA
This sequence comes from Hypoxylon sp. FL0890, assembly GCA_022497025.1. Lineage (NCBI taxonomy): Eukaryota > Fungi > Ascomycota > Sordariomycetes > Xylariales > Hypoxylaceae > Hypoxylon > Hypoxylon sp. FL0890. The sequence continues at coordinate 740,624 of MU386552.1, read as the reverse complement.
TTTAAAATCATTAAAACCAGAATTAAATAGGCTTTATAACGGCGTTTATTATTTATTAATCGGGTAATTATTCGTAACGTTATTAATTTTTAAATAAAAAAGAAAAAATTTAAAGATTAACACGTATTTCTTTAACGGCTTTTTTATACCTTTAAAATTTAAACCTTAATAACTTTAGTTATAATAGTTATAACGTAATATACGTTATACCGTTATATCCGTTATTACGTAAGTTATTTAATAATATTTCTTACTACTTATTTAAGCTTAGCTTTATAAAGTTATTTACTTTTAAACTTTAAAAAATAATGTTTATTTATATAATTTAATTATTTGAAGTTTATTTAAATGGTAATTAGTTTTATTAAATAGTTAATTATATAAGCTTTTTTATAAAATTTACCCGGGATTTCCTCGATTTAATTTTATAAAGTTATAAGTAGAAACGTTGTTAAATAAAAAAGATTATAAAATAAGTTAAGAAAGTTTTATATATTTCTTTAAAAACTTTTCCGATATTATTAAAGTTTAAACCTTAATAACTTTAACTATAAATATCGTAGTATAATATAATATGTATCATTATATCGGTAATTATATAAGCTATTTAATAATATATATTAATCCTTATTTAAGCTTAACTTTATAAAGCTATTTATTTTTAAACATTAAAAAATAATACTTATATATATAACTTGATTATTTTAAGTCCGGTTTTTTTAAAAGGGTTTATTAATTAAACTAAAACCTAATTATTTTAATAAAGCTTATTTAAGATTTATCCGATTTAATTACGTAAAGTTATATATAAAAACGTTAATACATAATAATGTTTTTAAAGGAACTTTTTTTACGGATTAATAAATTTTCCGTTTTTTCTTATTATTTAACTTCTTTATTAATTAAATAAATATTTTCGTTTTTTAATTTAAACCTTTTATTATAAAACCTTTTTAAAAATTTTCCTCGCGGAAGGCTCGTTTTTTTATTAAAGATTATATATTTAAATAAATAAAAAAGAAGAAGAATAATAATAAAAAAAGTAAAAAAAAAACCAGAATCTTGTCCGGAGTAATTATCTTAATTTTCTTACTATATTTAAATATTTATTTTTATTTATTTCATTTAATTTTAAATTCATTTAATTTTTATTTTTATTTTTCTTAAAAAATCTTTTTTTTAATTAAAAAATTAGATTAATAAATTTAATATTAATATCCAATTAACCTTATTAAAAGCGTTATTTAAATAATATTATATTGATATATTTTATAACTTTATACGACGTATATACGTAAAGTTATTATCATTTAAAGTATTAAATCGTTGAAATATTAAAAGTTTAAAAAAAAAGCTAAATTTCACGCCTCCTACCCTGTAGAAGCCTATAGTAAAAATCACCCTTTTATTTTAACATTTAATATCTCTACGGAGAATAGCCGCATCACCGTGATTTTAAAACCATTAAAACCGGAATTAAGTTACCTTCATAATGGCGTTAACTATATCCTAATCGGGTAGTTTTTCGTTAAGTTATTATTTTTTAAATGGAAAAGGAAAAAATCCGAAAATTAGCGGGGAAATTTCAAAAAATCTATAGCTTTAGTGGCTTTAAGGCCCCTGTGGCTGCTGTGGCTTTAGTGGCTTTAGTGGCTTCAGTGGCTTGAGGACTATAAGGTAAGTTAAGAGAGTTTTATGCATTTCTCCAACGGCTTTTCTTACACCTTTAAAGTTTAAGCCTTAATAATTTCAGCCACAGTAATCGTGGCTTGGTATATTTTATATCGTTATATTGGTAACTTTATAACTTATTTAATGGCATTTTTAATTTCCTTTTATGGCTTAATTTCGCCGAGATATCTACTTTTAAACGTTAACGAATAATGTTTATTTATATAACTTAATTAATTTAAGTTCGTTTTTTCCTTAGTTAATTTTATTAAATAGTTAATTATATAAACCCTTTTATAAAACTTATCCGGAATTTTTCCGATTTAATTTCGTAAGGTTACAAGTAAAAAAGTTCGTAAATATAAAAGCTTTTATTTTTCAGTATTACAGGGTAGGTTGGGAAAGTCTTAGACATTTTTCCAACGGCCATTCTTATATCGTTAAAGTTTAAACTTAAATAACTCCAGCTACAGTAGGCGTGGCGTAGTGCCTCGTATACCGTTATATAGGTAATTACGTAAGTTATCTAATAATGTTTTTAATTTCCTAATCGGGCCTAACCTCGTAAAGTTATTGGCTTTTAAGTATTAAAAAATATCATTTATATATATAACTTCACCATTTTAGGTCCGTTTTTTCTTTAATTAATTTTATTAATTAGCTTATCACGTAAGGCTTTTTATAAAGTTTATCCGAGATTTATCCGACTTAATTCCGTGAAGTTATAAGCAAAAACGTTAATACGTAATAATCTTTTCCGAGGGGACTTTTTTTCCGGATTAACGACTTTCCGGTTTTTTTTTTCTTATCTTATCAATTTCCTTATCAGTTTCCTTATCAATTTCCTTATCAGTTTCCTTATCAATTTCCTTATCAATTTCCTTATCAATTAATTTCTTTCACTGACCCCCCTGCTACAAAACCCCCTCATAAATTCGGGGCATAAACCTTTTTTTTATTAATATTTTAAGATTAATTAACATATTTTTATAAATTTACCTGACTTTTTAAATAATAGCGATAAAATCTTTATTTATTTTTAAAAGTTTGTTTTAATAAAAATAAATTAAATAGGTAATATTATTAAGAAAGGTTTTAATAATATAATTTTAAAATATTATTTTAAACTATTAAACCATTTTGTTAAAATTTAAAAGCTTAATAAGATATTATAAAATATCTCTTTAATATTTAAGCTTTTACATTTTTTTAACGTTATAATACTTTTTTAAAAAATCTTTAAAACATTCCTTTAAAGTAATAATATATTTTGTTTATATATTTAAAACTTTTAATTGTTTAACTTAACTAACCCTTTATTAATATTATAATTAAGCTTTTTTTGTAAGGAAAAAGTTAACTTAGTTAATATAATAATAATCTTTAAGAAAGCTTTTTATATACATTTTTAAATAAGATTTTATTTTTAACCATTATATTTAAAATTTAAATAAATCTTTACCGTTATAAATAAGTGATTTATTTAAATAAACTAAATTAATCATAATAAAAATAAAATAAGTTATCTTTTTTAAAATTTAAATAAATCGTTCTTTTAAAATTTTAAAAGGTTTATCATCATTATCCTTTATATTTCATTATCGAAAAAATAAAAGTCCCTTAAACAATTTTCTTAATAAAATTTAAAGATTATCGTCATTAAAATCATTAAAATTTCCTTTAAACGCTTTTAATATACCTTTTAAAAATTCTTAAAAAAGCAGATTCTTTTTATTAACTTTTAATATAAACGGCTTAGCTTAAATAATATTAAATTAAACTTATATTATCTTAATTATCCATTAAACTTATTCTTATTAAAAAGATTAATTAATTAAATAAATTTAAATTTAAGCCTTAAAATTAAAATATTTAAATAAAGGTTTAAATATTACTTTTAACTTATATTAATTAAAACCCCCTTATAAAATAAATAAAAAAACCGTTTACTTTTTTATACTTATAATAATTAAATTAACATTTATTATCTTATTAATAATAAGTTAAATATTAAACTTAATAAAAGCTTTTTTCATAAAAGCTTAAATTTTTATAATTTATTAATAAACGTTTTCATTTAACTAAACTAAATTTACATATTATTTTATTAAAAGATTTTTTAATTATAAATCTTTTTTCTTAACTTAATTAATTATTTACTTTTAAAGCTTTTACTACTTTTTTAAATTATCATATAAAATATATATCGCTTAATAATATTACTCCACTACCTTTTATAACTTAACTAATATTTATTATTTAACTTAAACATTTTAAATAAAATTAATAATCATTTCCCACACTTATTTTATAAAATAAGAAAAAACTTTTTTTATTTATCGTTAAAAAAAAACAACTTATTCTTAAATAAACTTAACGTTTTATTAAAAAGTTTATACTATTATATTATAAATATTTCTTAAAATAACGTAATACTTTTTAATTTAATTTTAATTTTAAATTTAAAATTATTTAATTAAAGATAAAAAGATATATATCGTATAAAAAATATTATATATTTGTTAATAAAGCTTAAAAAACTATAAAAAAGTTATATTTATTGTAAATTAAATGGTAATAATCTTTAAGGCTTTAATTATAATTATATTATAATCTTAAAGATTATATATAATAATAATATTATTATTATCAAATTAAAGATTAACTAAAAGGTTTTAAGATATAAATCAATTAAAGTTAATATTAAAACAAATAAAAAATTTACCTTAAAATTTAAATTAAAAAATTTATTAAAAATAATTTATAAGTTAAAATACTTCCTTAATAAAAGATATTTATTTTATTTAAAAAATAAAGTTAAATTTAAAAAAAGTAATACCTTAAAATACTAATATAACCTTTTTTTAATTATTTTTTAAACTTAAATCATTTTTAAATTTATTAATTAATTATATAATAAAAATATCTTTAATAAATATGTTAAATAAAATAACAAATAAATAACTTAATTAAACTTTTCTTATAAATTAAATAATATTAAAAAAAAAGAAATTAATTAAATAAAACTTATATTAAAATAAAGTTAAATTTAGTAAAAATTAATAAATAATTTAATAAAATATATATAACTTAAAATAATAATAATTTCCTTAAAAAAGAAGAGAATTATTTGTAACAAAAAATTTTAAGCTTAAAATAATAGTTTAATTTTAATTAATAATTCTTTTAAGTTTTAAGGTTTTTTATCTTTTTTTTTCTTTAAAAAGTTATCTTAAAACTTATATATAATTTTTTATTTTTTTAATTTATTTTAAAAACTTTTTATTACTTTTTATATTAATGTAACTTATATGTTAAACGTTAACGGCTTATTTTATAAATATTAATTATCCGTAATTAACATAGTTTTTATTAATCTTTATAACCTTTTTATATTGCCAACACGTCTTAATAATAAGTCCCGTGTGACAATCTTATAGCTCGTATTAGTTAAACTTGTACATATACAAGTCCATGGTTTTAATCCTTAAAGTAAGCTTATGTAGGAACACTTTCAACAAAGGAATAATAAAAGAAATAAGAAAAAAAAAGAATAGAAAATAGCATTAAATTTCGAGCATCTATACTAAATTTTGGAATGGTTCCTCCCCTAGGAACGGTTCTTGCTAGCACCAAGGCTCCCCGCTCCCTTCTATAATGTAACCATTCTTCACCTTAGAACTATTCCGGGCATCCATATAGTTAAGGTAAGGTTCTCGCATCAACGATATTACAAGTGGCAGGCAAGTTAGGATGTATTAGGTATATGTATCATTTAGAACTAGATTTCGGTTCACGACATTTTCATTCAAAGAACGGCCAATTCGTCTATGTAAAAAAGAGAACCATCCCTCGTACCCCATACACTAGCACTTTACCACGTTCTATTCATACAACCAACCAACTCAGAATCCTCCCCCCGTGCGAGTACAATCTCATGTTTCCAATGTATCGTGATCGTTCTCAAGATGACTGCGAGGCCTTTATCATCAGCGTAGCGTATATCTGCCCCGAAGTTGCAGTTAAGTAGTACCGATTAACGCCACCATTCGATTGTGCGTCTAATACCGCCTGCATGAGTGCCGTGTATAGGTCCGCCTCAGGGACTCCTTGTTTGAGCGAAGGCCAATTGCAAGTGTCGGGGGCGCCGGGGTAGCCACTGGTGGCGTAGATATAAAGGTTGCCGTTCGCGTACTCGCCAGACATCAACATCCCGGTCGTCTCCGTGGTAGTCGTTATCTTCCTCCATATGTCCGTGACGACATCATGCAGCGTCCCCGCCGCGTAGGCGACGGCCGGGCCCGCCTTGACCTTGCCCCGGCGGAGAACGCACCGCGCCGTCGAGAAGAACCCAGTCGCTGCGTTGCACTGGTCTTGGACGCCGGCACGGGCTTGCAGATCCATCTTCGCGGCGCGTCTCTCGGTGAACCCGGTCCTGAGCAGAGACACGGCGGGTTTATCCGCTCGTGCGACGCTGACGGAAGGGTTGGTGGCGTCTGTATTTGCAAGAACGACGTTCGCGCTCATAGCAAGGAGGCTGGCGAAGTGGGCGAAATGCATATTGACTTGGGATCTTAGTCGATACTAGCAGTTTCTATAGATAGGTAGAGGATATAATAATTATCTGAGGAGACCAAAGGAGTTCTTGGGTAGTAATGTTATGAGTGCAGAAGGTGAAGATGAAGATCAAGATGAAGAATGTCGGGAAAAGCCACGACTATTGCCGTTCTGTAACCCAGCTTATATATAGTTGAATGTCTGATATATTGTCAGGCTGGTTAGAGACCCCTTGAACTTTCAGACATACATTATAGAGAGTTGCGCATTTAGGATACCCGAGTATGATTGGTCCACGTCCTAAAAATAGGCGATATAAGTGCGTGATCCACATCATTAAGGCTGACACTGATGATTCCCAAATTTTGACTTCGCTTTGCAAGCGTCAGCCGGACAAGGGTGCTATAACTCCATTTTACTTCTCTATAATAGTTTGGCATTATTTTGCTGACGATTTATACTCGTTCTTCCAAGACCTCCACAACTAGACCCTTGCAACCCTAAGGTCATGAGAGTATAGGCTAGGTAGGTCTATTTTTACAACGAGGCCATACGATATCGGCAATAGAATCATCTGTATAAGTACCTAGGTAGGTAGGTTGCCATATATGAGAAAGAATCTCCGTCACTAGATGTTATTCAACAACAATCATCTTTCTGACTTAATCTCCCAACCAAAATTTCCATCCAGTCTTCCCTTCCACCCACGCAATTTCCAAATCGAAGATTCTCAAACTCTCAGTATCCAACATGCTTCGTCTCTCCAACCTCAAGATCAGCCTTCTCGGCGTCGCTGCCAGCCTCCCTCTCACGGTAAACGCCGCAAACTGCTTCTCGACCGAATGGAAGCCCTATAACGGTGTCTACAACGACGCCTGGAGCACCCGCAGTAGCCTATGCACCAATGGTGCCAATGGCGTGAACTGCAACACGGACAACACCTTTTGCGCCGTGACTGCTGGCAATGTGGTGGCGACATGGGAGGGATCGGATAAAAATGGCATGTTCGCGCAGTGCTGGGTGAGTCTACTTAATCCCTTTTCGTAGGATTAAGCGAGGGTTTGTGCTAATCGATTACACCGTCTTAGGACGCGCTGAACGATGCTATCAACCAGTGCGTGTATAGTAATAAGCCCGGAGGAGACTATGAATACAATGGGAACACTTGGACCGTCACAGTGTTGGCAGAGTAATATATTTCTAGTTTAGCAGGCAGGGTTTTGAATGCTTTGGGGGCTTTTATTGCTTTGAGCTAGTTTCGTGCCGACAAATAATAGACTTTCTTGATCTTCATAAGAACCTTTTTGTCCTATACTGAAGCGTGGTTAAAGTACCATATAGGCACATCGGTGAATTGCTCTCGCCTGTGCTGTATGTTATGACGGTTTAGAATACACCAGAAAATATCATTGTATATTAACTCGTTCAATGACCGTATCACGGTAGAGATCTCTTTACATGCTTCCAGCTTGGTGCAACATAAATTGACTTGAATATTTCTTAGCTTAAGCCACCACCAGGGCGGTTGCCATGGTTCCGGCATCTACGGGTATGAGGGCAACTAAGGGTATTAGGGGACTCGGGTCCCGGGTCCACGTGCCCACCGTGGCAATATATGATAGATTAATAATTCGAAAATAAACATGCTGTTCAATACCTTATTATGTGAGATAAAATAACGAACTAATTTCTTATAGTTAATGCCTTATTTATTACCTACCCATGCAAAATGGCGTCAAACTAAGTGCCCTATGTGCGATTAATATAGCGAGATACTATACAAATCCACCTACTATGTGTTATACTGCTATTCGTATTACATGGGGCACTTGGTATGACGCTATTATGCCTTGGTAAGTGAATACTCTAGTATGGCGTCAGCTAGTAAAAGCTGAAAACCGGCATCCCTAGCTCTTTCAGTACTATAATCTGACAGATAGAATCATCTCGCATTACAAGAGCCTATAGAAAGTCTTTGGAGCTACGAGTACTATACCGGGGTAACGAGAAACTTGGCGGTAATTCACGTCTAATATTAGGTATTCCAAGGGAAAAGAGGACTCCAGGAACCAGGATACCATGGCGGACTGAATATTTATAGCATATCATATTTTAACCGTAAATGAAGAAATCATGTATATTATATAAATTCCACTTGTCTAGGTAGATAGCTCATCGCTCATTCTTCATCCTTAGGTATTCTCTACATCTCCGATAACCACTACTTCTATCCTTGCGCTACTACATCTCCAGTTCATACCAACCAAAAGAAGAAAAGATTACAATATGAAGACCTCGGCACTCGCGTTCATCGCCCTCACTATGTTTGGCACCGGGCTCGCGGCGCCCTCCTCCTCCTCATCCCCTAACGAGCTCGACGTGCGGGGACCCAGCGGGATCAACAACCGAGGCAGCGCCCTCTGCAAGAAGGGGTCGATGGCAGACATCCTGAAATACTCGGCCCAGCTGCCAGACTTCCAGCTTTACAAGGACGGCGAGCACATCATCTGCTCGAGCATCAGCAAGGGTTCGGGCGGCACCTGCGCGTTCTTCCAGGGCACGGGGCAGAACCACTTCGGGGCCGAGGTCAAGGAGCTGCTGAACTACCTGGCCCAGCACCCGAACACCCAGGGCTGCGGCAGCATCCCCGTTTCTTTCCCGCCTGAGGCCGGCGGCATTAATGATCTGGGCTATGCTGGCCAATTGACTGTCAACTATGTTGCTGATACGGATAATCCCTGCCCTCCAGGTGTATGCGGTGCGGTGAATTGCTGAAAAAGGGATCCTCGCGGGGGAAGGGCGATGATGCGCCGATGTATGATACTCCGAAAGTGTAGTAAGGGCTGGTAGGAAAGGGAAGAATTCACATTGAATAATTCATTTTGGTCGATATTGAATGGGTTTATGCTACCTACCTACTTTATAGAATGATTTTTATCAAAAATATGAAACATTTTTATACCTAGTGGGATACTACCGAGTGAAGGTGGCTAGGTAGCATAGGTAATTATGGTAGAATGACTCGCTCAGCCAGCAACTCAAATTCAATAATTAAATTCGAGGAAAATGAATTCCATGAGATAGCGAGGGGAAGTTCATAATGTTCGAGCGACCCATAGTGGCTCTAGAGTGAGACTGCTATCGTGGTTCTTTACTGCTGACTAATTGAGAAAAAGGGGTAGGGGCTGATAATTACTTGGAAGGATTACCTTGAGCAGTTGATGTCCTAATTCTAAGCGAAATAGAAGTTGAAGGTGTTATCAGGTACATGTAGTAATTGGACATTCCATCGTTAAGTTGATGTAGATCGCGGCTTCTTTGGATGAAGCCGACATCGTGACTGCCGACTTAATAGTATCCCGGCAATCTCAATCATGTCATGACGTACATGTACTTACTGCGGTCCCATATGAACTTGTATACCATCTCTTCCAAGCATCTATGAAATAGGAACGCGTATTCCTAACCCAAGATTCCAAAAGGAAATACAGAAATCAAGAGTATCGGTATCGCCTAGAAAGATGTTCGGCGATAATCTCTACGACTACTCTCTGACCTCCGGTCCCTCCGAAGCCTACAAGGACAAAGACCATCGTCGCGGGCGATCGACTTCCCGGCTTTCCACTTCCGAGAGCAGTTCCACGCCCTTCTCGGCATCAGCGTCTCCTGGAAGCGCCTGGCTAGCAGGCTTTCCAAGACTCCCCAAGAGGCTTGGCAGATACCTACCAACTCTCTTGGGCGCCATCATATTCCTCGCCTTTTGGAAACACTTTGGAAATTTCTATGGAGACCAAGAGCGCCACGCTAACGCCTCTAAGTGTGCCTCCCCTCTTGGGTCCTTGCCAGAGTCGCGGGTTGGAGAAGTAATAGATACATTGGCTGAGTACAAGTATCGCAGCGACGGATGTAATATTTCCTCCTTGGACCTTCACATGCCATTTGGATCTGTCTGCCCGGAGAAAAGCTCGATGCTAACGGCTATGTCATCTGGTGGTCGAATCGGGAGGGACGCACCCTACCTCCCTCGAGGCTGCGACATGCAGTGGTTTAACACGGTGGAGGTGTGTGAGGTTTTGGGGCGGTATTCGCAAGTCATTATCGTGGGCGATTCCATGTTGAGGCACGTCATCGGAGCGCTAAACATATTGATTCGGGAGAATTTGGGATACGGAGGAGTTACCGATTGGAACTTCTCCGAGGATGAAAAGTGTGATAGAGCCATCAGTCACCCTCCTAGTGCTTGTGTTAACTCATCGCTAATGCAAAGCCGATAGACGCAAGTGCTTCTGCAACAATCAGTTCGATGTCCGCGACTGCTCCATCCAGGGCATTTTCAGCACGGCAGATGTCGTCGAGCATGATCCGCTGAGCCTCATGTGTCCAAAGATGATTCCCGAATGGAATACAGATCTGCGGAGTAGGTCCCGGGGTAGGGTGCTGACGCCATTGTCCCATCATGTTGACATAATGTGGCAGTTGAGCAAATAGTACGGTATCCCATCCCGGAGGATGAGCGCCAAAGGTTTGAGAAGGCAATCGATTCAAATCCTTCGCAGAGAAAGGCGTTTATCCTCGGCCACGGGCTCTGGAGTAACCTGGAAGTCGGCCAAACACTTAACTGGCTGGATACGGTGCTCAACATAATCGAATCGAAGACCGGGTCACGCATGCGACTGCGGGGCCGTAGTCCTAGAAGGAACCTTCCGGTCCTTCTAATGACGCCGAACGCGGCCGGCGACAAAAAGCCAGATGAGTGGATTGTGAGTCAGGGCAACAAGGCTCTGGTCCAGTTCGAGCACGCAATGGCGGTTGAAGCCGCTAAGAGGAGGATCGACCACCTCGGGACATGGAATATGAGCATCCAAGCAACCATGTACGACGGCGTGCATATGGATATGCGTGGAAACCTACTGAAGGCCATGATGGTGTTGAATTGGCTTAATCTATTGGAGGTTTAAAGGGATGCTGTGCCCTAGACGGGCGTCTGCGGTTCATCCCCCAACGTAACCGGCAAGGGATCAAAGTTCTAGACGTGTTGAACTTTTAGGTGGGGAGGGAGTAGGAAAGGGGTGTAGAGATACGCCGTTGAATGCATGCAGCATGTACATAGCTCTTATGCATGGTAGGCAGTTAGCAATCCAACAAGTCCTACCTACCCATGTACGTTCATTGAGGAATTGACCCCTTGATGCGGGAGATCTAATGGAGCTACATCGCTACGACTTTAGCACAGCACAGCACATGCAAGGGGTCCCCTCCAATGGCTCTGACTGGAGGCTACTCCGCGTCGTGTTTGACAAAATACGACGCTCGCCAGATGCGAAGGCGCGTTTGCCGTGTCGTCGTCGCATTGAGAGGCAGCCCGTAATCGCAATCATGCCTGCGGTAGGCACGGCGCATGCGGTGTAATATGGAGGTAGGTAGGTAGGTTAGTACGGCATATGCAGAACCATGCCATCACTGTGACGCTCCCCCTGCCAATCGCGCCTATGGTAGCATGAATACGTCCCCCCGAATCGATTGTTCTAGCCTACGCAAGGCATGTAGTTAGGTGCCAGGGCCCCCGATTGGTGGGAACGAGTGGGCGAGCGAGTGCAGTGCTACGGTGGAGGAACCGCCCGGCTAGATCGTGGTAAATTAACCTTGTGATAGATCAGTTGGAGGGATGGCTGGTGTGGATGGTGTGGAGGCTAGGAATGGAGGACATGGAGGGTATGTGGCTGGTGAATGCGGTGATTCGCTTATCTGGGGGGCAGTGTTGCTTTGGGGTTAATATGTCGTTATCGTGATCGTGATCGTGGTCTGCTGTTTGGCGATACGTTTACATATGATAAGAGTCTCTTGACTAGGCGGGTTGATATGTCGGCAGAGAATATAGAGAGGTTTAAGGGGTGGAAAGGGTGGAGAAGGTGCTAGATTCTAAGGTGTTAGGGGATACTCGCAAGTTGACTTCTTGTCATGTATTGTTCTCTAGGTATTCTTACTTGGTATGTACCTGGGTAGGTACCAAGGTATATAATTCTATACTCTTCCTGCTACTATTATGACTGTAAAATTTGGCCAAGAGATAGTTGTGCGCAGATGCGACTTGCCTACCTCTATAGGTACTATATCCCTTTATGGTTACGCGTACCGTACCTTAATTATAACTCTACTATCGGTATAAGGGCTCATGTTACATAGAAACTGTGTTCGCTCCACCTATATTTGTGGATTTCAATGTAGTAGCCGAGGTGGGCTTTGTTGGAAAGCTTTTACTCTCCTCATCCACCCTCGGAGTCTTAACATTATGTTTTCTTTATTGGCACATGGACATTCTAAGCATAAATGACGTCTCGTGATCAATTACTATTATGCGGATAGGTATAGGTATAGTATCATTAATAGGCATGAAAGAAGTGAGACGCCGCCACGGATTCTATTGGGATCGTTTCAGGGGCTCGGTGATAAGCATCGGATGCTCATATAAGAACTCGTATTTATCCAAGTGACTCGAAGTCACCATATTGACTACCTAATGGGGAAACCCGGTTATCCACCTTATAGCCTTTAGACAGTCGTCGTACGAAGCAGGGTTCGCATGCGGATCCTGCTTAGGGTCCCGAGAGCCTCATTTTGGAGAGTATGTATGCCCGTCAAGGTTAACGCGGCTGCTAGAAATAGTTGGCCGTACCGTATAATAATTCCACCTAACTCCGAGACCTTTATATCCCGTTCCTAAGCGTTGATAACAGGAGGACGTACGATATGAACAGATGTCTGTTTACGATCATTCCACATATCAGGATGTAGTCGCCTTTCGTGTGTTACAATCGGAGCGGGCCGCTGACTACCTCCAAGTGGCTCATTTAAGCGAGAATTTATATTATTTTGATAACAGATACTCAATCAAGGAGGCGTCCATGGAAATGCTTTCTTAGAATGGTTTAGAATGAAACGATGTGCCTATATCTAAGTGCGTTGAAGTATAACTGTCTACGTACTTAGGTAGTGCATTGGAATGAACACCCCTATTGAGGAAGTATACTTACGCCCAACATTCTTGACTATTCTTTTACCAAAAGAGGAAATTGTCACTTCAAATTGTCCAATAGCGACTCTCTGCACTCATCCAGCAGATTGGGTTCACAGTAGAGACTAATTGGTGCAGCCTAGAGGTTAATGGACAGAAATACACTTGATTTTTGACTGATATATAACATCAGACTTCTAGAGTGAACGCAGATATCAAATATAATCCAGCAAGGTTCATGATCATGTTGTTCCAAACATTAGGTACGCACGTTAGATTCCCAAACATAATGCTACCTAGATGTACCTATTGAAATTTGACGATTTGCCTGTTCACGTTATATGCCTAACCTACCTAAAAAGGGTGAAAGAGGAATCTTGTCTTTGTTATTAAGTCAAATTGCAACCTTTCCAGTATTAATTTCTTGTCATGCTCTGAGAAATCTCCAATGCGCATGGTATAAAGAAGGTTTTCATGACAATCTGTATTGCCCCTTAATCTCTAGAGGACTTATGCATAAGAAGCTAACACAGGCTTTAAGGCTCTAATCATTCTAATTTAAAGTGGTTAGACATGACATCGCTTTTGAGTAAGTAATTGTGAATCGAAAAATATGACAGGAGAAGGTTGATAGGTGTCTACTCTACATTCAGACGGACTTCGAGCAATCCCAGACCACGTGAATTCCTACGCACGCTCACGATTTTCAAACGTTCATCTGCTTCTTTAATCAACTTATTAAATTCTCCTTCACTTCTCTGTTTGGCACCCAAAGCCACCATCATACACAAGTCAACCTGTCTCAAGTGATGCTCTTCAGACCTGGTAGTCGTGCCGCTGTCTGGGAGGACCATATCGTTGATAAGCAACGGCGTTCCGCGGCCGCAACTCTCTAAAGCGGGGACCACTGCACGGATTACTTTGATTGCCTCCTCGTCGTTATAGTTGTGAAGACATTGGCGTAAGAGGAAAGCGGATGCGTCATGGACGGGTTGCGGGTCGAAGAAATTGTGCTGTTGGAACGTCACACGATTCCCGACGTCTTGTTCCGCATGAGATAGCATATGGGGTGAAATGTCTTGGACGACGAACTGGAGTGAGGGAAATCTCTGCATGGGGTTAGCATACCAAGGACGGGGCAGGGTAAGTGTAATATTCTCACTCGCGCGAGCCCGATGGAAATGTGTCCGCTTCCGCCCCCGATATCGACGACTTTTCCGTCCTTCAAGGACTCCCATGGAAAACCGGTTTGGAGCTCGTCCACCTGTCTATTAACTACAGATCACTTAGAATCATCGCATAAGCTGGATGTGGCGCGGTTGGCTTACTCTGGGACCAGCTACTCATCGCCTGAGCAAACCTCCGCGCTTTCTCGGGTCGCTCCTCATAGTACTGATACATCGTGGTACCGAATCTTTGATGGAAGGCCGAATGCAATGCACCTGAAGCAAATGGAAAGCGTGAAATCGAAGCCGACGCCTCAGAGGCTGCTCTCAGCATGTCATCCATTTGCATATCAGCCGTGGCGTAGAACTCGGCGTCTCGAGCAAGGAGCGCCGACTTCGCTGTATGCGTAAAGTACCCAGGCTCACCCTCAACTTCTTCGAAAATGCGATGTGTCGCAAGCATCTTTAGGACCCGTCCCGTGCGATCCTCGTCCATGCCCGCCTTCTGGGCAATTTCGGCCACGCTGGCTTTCTTCGCGCCATCCCCGTCTCCTGAGCCTGAGAGTAGGGGAACGTGGTGGAAGAAGCGCCTGTTAAGTGCGATCTGCAGGGCCGCAAGATCATAGTGCGAGAAGAAAAACTCCTGCAGTGTATTCTTTGGCCCGTTGACTAGACGCTGGAGGTCAAGCAGCGCATCATTCAGGGGCGCGCGAAGGGCTTCATATTCCGGGGTCTCCGGCACGCTCCCCCCGTCTGCTGTGAATTTTGGCTGGGGAAAGGAATTTGAAGCGAGGTAGGAGCTGATTTGAGAAGATAGTAAAGCGATCTGTTGAGCAAGTGAGGCAATAGAGATATCTTTCTCACTAAATGCCACGGAGGGGGACATGGAGGATATATTTTACGATGAGCTAGACGAAGTACTATTACTACTGATTATGGTGAAGGATTCTACTTGTGAGTTTAGATGAAGATGTTTTTGGACGAAATACTCCAGAAAATATGGAAATATGCTCGATGGATCACTTATACCGTAAGCGTTCCAAATCGATCGGCCTGAAGGATCTTACCTCGGTGACATTTAAGGTAGGAATGCCCTCAATAGGTACAACTCCCTCGACACCCACGGCCCCCAGGACGATAATTAGCTAAAGTCGAGGCCAATGGTCGGGCCATTACGTCCCTGCATCGTTAGTCCAAGATAACATACACACTTTCCATGGGTGTAGAGCGGGTCCGTTTCTTTGGATAACAGGTACCTAGCATTGGAAGTGAAGCAGGTCATCCGACACTCCTTACCTTGTTCAGGAGACAGGGGCTGGTAACGAGGGGACACCAATCTTGCGCTCGGTTAATTCAATAACCTTGGTACCTACATATATATTTACCTATATGAGGTCCTATCTATTGAAGCGGTACTAGTACCAAATATTGCAATTATCGGGGCTTCTGCGTTCTACCACATTTCTCCAAGACCATGGATCGTTTGATTTTTCTCACATCTTCAATTATGACGGCACTACGATTTCAAACTCAATCACATTGTGTTTACAACTACGACTTCGAATCATCATTATTTAATATAGATACTTCTAGTCTCCCGTCATTAAACACTACATCAAGGACCTCCGCTCACGGCTGTGTTGTGGTCGTTATTGTTTAGCGGGTGCGGAGTTTCTGAATGACTTATTCCGTCTCGCGCCAGCGCATCACTGGGGTGCTTCTTCACTTGTGTCGACGCGTCGCAACAACCTACGCAGGAAGTCAGTACGGATACGAGAGATGTAAGCTCTAGATTGTGACTCACTGGTCACTATTCGATAAGTCAATTTGCCTATCTTCAGTCCCTCGCCGAGTTCTTCGATAGTCTTCTCGAGTACATCAATAGCGATCTCCGTACTATAGAAGCTCTCATTCCAAGCGGCCGAAATGGTAAGCTCTTCTCCCCAGCTCCAGGGATGAAATGTTATCATCGGCGTCGCGTTATCGATGCCCACCCAAAAATCGGTGACCTGCAATTTCGGCGCCACAGTCGCATTATCAGTACCGCTAGGATATTCGCGCTTAAGTAGTTCGTCCATCTTCCCCAGGCTGCTGATTACCGGTGTCTTCGGATGCGGGCACCCCGGCAATGGGAATGTGGAAAAGAGCTTCGTCATCCTTTCCATGAACGGTTCGGCTAGCTGTAGGAAGTTTACTGTCTTCTCGCTTGCTGAGCCGGGCTGCCTATAACTCAGCGCATTCTGAGAGTAAAAGGCGCTCAGTTCATGTGCTAGGGCGTCGAAGCTCTTTCCCGGAATGGTGTCGCTGTTCTCTGAGCGCTTTACCACCCCATCAATGCGCATTGGTAGCCCCGAAACATACGTGCCTGTTGGCTGCATACACTCTTGCGCCCCAGCTGCGATCAACGGTCCCCGGAGATCAATGGGCGCGAAGAGGACGTAGGAGTCGGCCTCCGGATCTTGAGGGTACTGCGTCGTAGCGCGGATGATGGCCGCGTTCAGAGCGCTGGTGACGGAGAAACCCTGGACGTGACAAGCGTGAGCTAATTCCGCCGTACTTGCAGAACTCATACGTAAGGCTGCGCGTGCGCCAGCGGATGGCACCGCTGTACTCGAGCCTGGCTTGGTGGGGAGAGCAATGCTTCGTCTACCATTCACAAAGGTATCTACGAGATTATCGGCGTCCTCGGCCTCACATGGCGGGTATTGAGTATATTTGCGAATCACATCTTCAAGACTTGGACCGATTGGGGGATCCAGGGGCTCTTGGGTCAAATAGCGACCAAGTGGGGAATCAAGTCCGAGTTGCACTACAGTTGCTAATGTAGACATGAAGATATCGCTCAGCAGGACCAGTCCAAAGCCGTCGGTGCGCCAGTGCGAGGTCCGAAGTACTACTTGCGCCGGCTCTGGAAGCCAGTGGCAAGTAGCTGTCTTCCTTTGGCAAGGGGCAGAGAATAGCACGTCAACGTTCGGACAGTCGGGGTGCACCGAAAACATGTCGCGGTAACTGTAGTCCGTAAACGGCCGCACGGTGATCCTCGCCCTGTCGTGGGGGTCGGCTTTATCTGGGGGAGAGACTTCAGCGCGTAAAGCTGGGAACCGTCGTATAATTATCTCCCAAGCTCTCGCAATATAGTCCTCCGCCTGCGTTACACAGGCCGGGAAACGGACCTGAAGGACCGTGAAGAACGCGGCATGTTCGCGGTTGGCTGGCGCCCCAGCGTCCGAGAGCTTCTTGAAAAACATCTCGAGAGCGCCCATAGGGCGGGAGAAGGACACAGAGTCCGCCATTGGTGATAGTGACGTAGTTTGCTCTGTCACATCAGGAATCGTCGCTGCCCCATTCATGACGCTGAGCGGCTGACTAGCTCCCACTGTAAGTTCCCACGGTTATGAGGATAAGAGTCGAAAAAAATATGAGATTCGGAATAGCGACCAACACCCAATGTGAGCTGCGCCATCATATAATGACGATGTCACGATTCGGACCTAGTCAGATGGGGTTGGGGGTGGCAACGACGTTGTTGCGCTAGGAGTTCTAAACCTAGAGACACGGTATAGATACAGGTATCGCCTCTTGTCCACATTTTCATAGAGCTACCATCCTGATGGGCCCATTCCCCTGGCAGGTTAAACGTCCGACAAGTCGCACCTCTGAAAGCGGAAATAGTCCGCAAGTCCTAGTATATTTCTGGGTGCTTGCTAGCTTCATGTCTACCGAGCTAGTTAGCTTATCTACCTAGGTATATAGTAATCACGGTGTGCCTTGTAGGGCCGGTAAGTATGTTTTGGGGAGGGATTCGCATTCTCTCCCATGATGGGCTTCTCTAAACGGTATGCCATATATGCCTTCCTGTCAGCTGATTGGTTGCTATAGTTTAGGCCGGCGAAGGATTCCAATCCTTCGCCGGTAGTCTTTCGGCGGCATGTGGCGGGCGAAGCTATCTACTACGAACAGCATTACGTCCTATGCCATGGAATTGAATGATACCATACGAGACATCCAGTTTAGTTCAAAACAACTCGAGAAAGCGTCGCAATCAAAGCCATTTCCATCTATTGGCCCTTATACGTGGGGACTGGAACCCAAGATCTTAATATAGAAAAAGGTACTAAGCACTTGTTCCAGCAACGGAGTAACCCGTGGTTGGTTTCGCCCCGTTGGGACATGCCAATCGTACGGTAACCTCTAATCTCGGTGACGATCTTATCAATGGCTATAAACCTTCAAAGGGACCAAGGATCAACTTGAAGTTACACTTGAGTCGATAGTGACTGCGAAAAGGGTATAATGGTTGCACTAGCCTATGCTGACCCCGTCGGTGACATTCATGGATTACATAAGTGGGCTAGGTAGATTTGTGAAGCCGCCCCCAAATCCCGCGAGTCGATCACAGCTTATATCACGACTTAAAGCTCTAGCGGTAGCTATTCATGTCAAACAGGTTTAATTTTTATCATCTTTCAAGGATTGGTTCGTTTATTGGAGTATGACATGGAGTACTACACCGGGATTATTCTGGTATCGCTTGTAGGCTTTGCCCTGTACACGGCCGTTTGGCGTGTCTGGCTAGGCCCTTTAGCTCATATTCCCGGGCCGCGTCTCGCAGCGCTCACTCACTTGTTAGTATATTGATGAGTTTCGTGTAGGATGATGACATAATCTGACTGTTCATAGGTATGAAGCCTACTATGATGTATGGCTCGGCGGGCAATATACGTTCAAGATCATGGAGTTACATAAGAAGTACGGACCTATTGTTCGGATTTCACCTCGGGAGCTCCATATCTCCGATCCTGTAGGTCGCCTATACTTACCTCATACAACGAGAGAAATTGATGGTCATGACTGACATGCGATAGGACTTCTACGATACTATCTACGTCGGCCATTCTGCCCCGCGGCGGTCTGAGAAAGACCCCTGTTTTACGAAGTTTCTAGGGATGGACTTGTGTGTCTTTTCCACCATTGACCATGAGCTACATCGCAAGCGACGGTCCGCTCTCCAGCCGTATTTCAGTATGGCGAATGTGAGAAGGCTTCAGCCGGTCATACAGGAGAGGCTTAGTGTCATGATAAGGCGAATGAATGAGTTTAGGGATACGGGCGATGTACTGAATGCGAGTTGCATGTTTTCAGCTCTAGGGAACGGTAAGACTAATGATATATAGTCGTGAAGCGAGTATGAGCTGACAGAATGAAAACAGACGTGGTCAATATTTATTCGTTCGCGTGCTGTGATCATAGACTTGGTAAGGCTTCAGTGGATTCTCCTACCCAACCGTGCACAGACTAATGACTCCAGAATCCCCGAATTTCGACCCCTCATCACGCAACGCAGCGCTTGCAGGCATCAACTCGATCCACTTCATGAAGCACGTCTCGTGGATCAACGACGTGATGAAAGCTCTTCCAGAGTCGCTTGTGCTGTGGCTACAGCCCGCCTTAGGCTCATTCCTCGCGCAGAAGCGGAGGTCTAGGGCACAAATCGAAAAGATCATGGCTGGAGAAGACGAAGAATGGCGCGGAACAGATCATCCAACGATTTTCCACACTATTCTAGACTCGAAGCTCCCGTCTCACGAAAAGACGGTGGAGAGACTGTCTGATGATGCCCAAGTGGTCGTCATGGCTGGGACACTGACCACAGCAACGACCTTGGAGCTGATAACGTTCTGGCTGCTTAGCCAGCCGGAGACTTTACTCAAACTCAAAGAAGAACTGCGCACCGTCATGCCTTCAGTCGAGGACGTGGGCAAAGTATCACTCGCTACACTAGA
Source organism: Hypoxylon sp. FL0890 (assembly GCA_022497025.1). Taxonomy (NCBI): domain Eukaryota; kingdom Fungi; phylum Ascomycota; class Sordariomycetes; order Xylariales; family Hypoxylaceae; genus Hypoxylon; species Hypoxylon sp. FL0890. Next base: position 720,435 of record MU386552.1, on the reverse strand, counting down.
AGCCCTACCTTACCTAACAGCCGTTATCAAAGAGGGTCTACGATTAAGCTACGGCCTCTCAACACGCGCGCAACGCATCGACCCCGATAACCCCATACTCTTCGTGGACAAAGCCACAGGTAAAGAATACGTCATCCCGCCCAAAACATCCGTTAGTATAATGAGCGTGCAAGTGCACACGGACGAAGCCATCTTCCCCTGCCACAAAAAATTCATCGCCGAGCGCTGGCTCGGAGACCAAGGGAGGAAACTGGAGAGATATCTTACTAGTTTTGGCAAGGGCAGTCGGAGCTGCGTGGGGGTCAATCTGGCGTATGGGGAGCTGTACCTGACGCTTGCGTATATGTGGAGGCTTTGGGGGAGTAGAGAGGCGACGCTTGGTGGTGATGTGGGCGTGCTGGGGTTGTTTGAAACGGGGTTACGGGATGTTGAGATGGAGGCGGATTATTTTGTGCCTGCGCCGAGGAAGGGGTCCATGGGGATTCGGATGATGGCTTATAGGGTGTGAGATGGGGTGCGGCGTAGAGGGAGCCTTGCATGTGATTGTCTACCTGGTAGGTTAGGTACCTGGGAGAGGTAGGTATGCTTATCAGATTTTCTTCACCATGAAACGTGCTTCTCTACTCTCTTTTCCTCCAGCGAACTCGCCGAAGGGAACGGGTAACCCTGAAAAACGTGCGCATAAGAGAGGCCACCGTCTGTGCACAAAACTGGCGATCTTGTGACACCTTCGGTAATCTCTTCCTCCATCGCAGGATTTGGAAATGGGAAGTAAGAGGTAGGTAAGGTTATCGTTCCAGCGAGGTCGTCGTAATGGGCAACTAAAATAGTTCTAGTCTTGGTATTGACATGGAGCGACTTGTGACACAAACCCACTTGGACCCTGCGGTCGCGGGGTTGGTAACAGGGGAGGGTGTCTTAGGGTCCGTCTACCGACGGCCGCTACATACGTGTATACTACGGCTCCTGATTGGCTGTTTTGTAATGGATGTTCCAGATTTGGTTCATCCTAATTGGGCTTCACACTGTGCCACCTGCCTAATTTGGAAATGAGGATTTCCTGCTATGTAACCAACTTACCATTTTACATTTTACAGAAGCCAAGCCTCGATGGCACTCCGACTACTACTAAGCATTGCTTCGTAGCTTGGCTTGCTTGGCTATTACTTGGGTTGGGCGATATACGTTTGGGATTATACTAAATAGTATTTAAAGCTTGTTGATCCTCAGCCGCGCCCTGGCCCTGCAGCAATAGTCGTTGTACTAGTCAGTCCGATTGTAACCCAGCGATACGACTCGTAAGGGTCGAAGTGCTGAAGATATCTGCTTATAAGCATAGCTCATACCACAAAACTGTAGGGTTCATAGCAATTGGAGGATCGTTAATGAGGTTGCAATTGAAACCTGAGTTATACACGCTATACTTAAAGAAAGGCATGGATTACTCTTTCGGCGAGAACGACTCCGGGTAGATCATCGCCAAGGACCGAATTCCAGCGGCGATATGTCGATCCCTTCTCTTCGCGATATAATTCTTTGCCGTAATGTAGTTCATAATTCTCGTCGCACTTTCGAGTGTGGAGGATACGTTGCTAACTGTCTAATCCCCAGATTGTGTTTTACGAGGTTCATCGGATAAATGTACACTATTATACTCCCCATATATACAGTATAGATAGAATTAGTCATAGGATGTGCCGGGTGCTTGATCCTTAACGAGTTTCTTGTTAAGAGCACTACCGACCATTGATCTCGTACGTCCACCCCGGATTTCCGGTATTGACACTCATACCACGCTCTCTATGCTATTCTTTCCACTTGGAAGCGACCTTTTACTCTTCGAGGATCTCAACTTCATAAGAGACAGTGAATTCCCATGCTCGTCGAGATGCTCATAGACATTCGCTTTCGAACGATCTCCGCTGCCATTCGCGAACGTTCCACCGCCGCGACTCGACCTAACTAGTCGATCGAAGGAGCTGCCAGCCTTTGCGGCCAGATGCACCATCGGCTTCGGAATAGTGGGTGCCGCGAAGACTATTATCGCAGCGGTCATCTCGATGAGACAGAAGATACCGGCTAGGGAGAAGTTGTAGGTGACGTCGTCCGAGTCGGCATATAAGAACGATATAGCTGTTCGTGCGATAGCCGACATGACGGATCTGTAGGCTATCGGTTAGCTACCTAGTAGGGAGTGCATGTATCTGCCTTGCAGAGATGGAACTTACATAGATCCCACGAGAAAAACGACAGAAACACCGATCTTCTTGCGCGTGGTCAACTGCAGTCTCCAAATGATTCCCTGCGGGAGCAGCAGAATAAACAAGTCGATAACGGCGTTTAGGGTACCCGTGACGGTCGGTAAATCCTTGGTATTGGTACAGTGGCCACCTGGGATTGTCTGGTCCCACCAGTATGCGCGCGGGGTGCAGGACACAGAATCAATCAAGATGGAGATGATATACATGAGGACATTGACGGCCATCACGGCGTAGCATGTCCAGATGAAGTAATTGCGCGGGCCGGCTGAGGCGAATATGTGAATCCACTCAAGCAGGATAAGGGGCTTGATGGCCAACATTACAGCCTCGTATAAGATGGTGCCGTAGAAGCCATTCTGAGTAAATCGTTAATGAAGCGGACCAACCCAATAGTAGAAGAGGGCCACTGACGCGATAGAACGGAGCTAGACCTCCAATCCGAAAATCCCACATGTGCACGAATTGGCCTGTGGTATGTATCATCTGAAGCCAGAATACACAATGCGCAATGTATACCCCCTGGAAGAGACATCATCGTGTTAGTATGCTGTCAGTATCCAGGGAGTCTTTCGAATCTCATTTCAAACGTACAAACGTCGGAATCAAGAGATCTGCGAACATGTCAGACTTCAATGCGATTAATGGGACCTAATCTGGCCAGAAAGGAGAGTATCTTACAGTCCTCTATTCGCGGAGACTTCAACAACACGAACTTGGCATAGAGTCGTAGAACGACGAAGATAGTAGCGATTGCAATCGACACCGTATAAACCGCAATCACGGCACCGTTGTGGTTCGGTGGGTTATCAAGATTCTGCACCGCTCCCGGAGGAGGCTCCATAGCGGGCATATTGAGGTCGATTCCAGCCATCGTGCAGGAATTAGGCGTCAAATGGAAACCTTTGATGCCTTACTTTCTTCCTCCACTATAGTGTAGTGAAGACCAAAACTCAGGTAGGACAAGACCAAACGAAATATAATAGGATGGGAGCAAAAAGATGTGTCTTACCAAGGCTCCACAACGGCTCTCACCAATCTTGCTATCGCCACCATAATCCTACAGGTGAGGGAGACATGGGGTCAGCTCCTACTCGTCTGGGTGCATGTGTAGCTGCTGGAGCGATGTGCGGCAGGCAACCAATCATCTGGGGCAGCGCATGCTAACTAAGCTATACAAAGCTGTCGGTCCCCCGAATGCGAATACCGAATCCTATTTATGGCACACAGCGTTAGTGAACCATTTCTCGCAGTAACTTAACCACCGTATACCAGGTAGTAGGTTTGTATTGAGAGCGATATGCGCTCAATGTAGCATCTTACATGCTTGTCGCACATCTCAGCACGCCTATCCTCCCCGCTGGAATCCATCGATGACACCCATCGAAGCGTCCCGCCCACGTTTTCTGCGCGTAGTCCATGATGCCTGTAACTCCCACTTTCGTCCTTCCCGGTTCTCCTCTCTCTTGGCTCGGAGTCGGCGAGTGTAATTATCGGAGCCAAAAAGGTAGGTGGAAAAAAAGATTTTGATCTTCAACTCAGAATCCGAATGTTTGTTGCCGCCGGATAACTGCATATGAGGTAAGCAAACACTTGCCCCGCAGATGAGGGGGATACGTACCTACCTAGGTACTGCAGCAAGCCGTCATTCGTTCACCAAACGACAGCTCAGTGTGCTATTTCGTTGAACCTAGAGAGATGAAATACTTATCCTAAATGAATGCTCTTACACTAAACATCCCGACTCTGTAATTACCTCGAATAACAAACAGTTACAACGCTTCACAGACGTCCCAGACACAACATCAACCAGCATGGCCGCGCCCTACGAGCTTATCTACTACACAGGGGTTCCCGGCCGCGGAGAACACATCCGCCTCGTCCTCGAAGAAGCCGGAGCCTTATACACAGACACATCCTCACTCCCCATAGACAAATGTCGGGAGGCCGTCACAGCATACCTGAATGAAAACTACCACGGCGAAAACGGCAACCCGCCATACTACGCGCCTCCGCTCTTCAAGCACGGCGACCTGATCATCTCTCAAACGAGCAATATCCTCATGTACCTAGCCCCCAAACTCAGCCTCGCTGGGTCGACTGAAAACGATGTGTGGCGGGTGAATGCCCTCGCGCTTACGGCGCTGGACGGCTTGAGTAACGAGGTGCACGATTGCCATCATCCGATTGCCGTGGAGCTGTACTGGGAGGACCAGAAGGAGGAAAGTCATCGGCGGAGTAAGGAATGGGTTAAGCACCGCCTGCCGAAGCATCTGGGGTACTGGGAGAAGGTGTTGAAGAGCGAGGCGTGTGGGCAAGGGCCGTGGTTATTGGGTAGCACGTTTACTTACGCCGATTTGGTACTGTTCCAGGTATGTTGCCCCCTGTTGAGTGCCCCGGCCCCCACTATGGATTTTTGCTTTTGACGCCGATTTTGTACCTCAAATGCCTGTCTCACTCCATTTCCCGTGTGGCGCCGTTTCCGTTGAAGATTTCAGCTACTGACTGGGCGAAAACTCCGAATAGTGCCTCGATGGAGTCCAGTTCGCCTTTCCCAAGGCGATAAAACATGCCAGAGAATCCGGTAAATACGACCGGGTGTTCCAGCTATGGGAGGCAGTCAAGGCCCGACCTAACGTCGCTGCGTATCTTGCTAGCGACAGAAGACAGAAGTATGATTGGGGCATCTATCGGTACTACCCGGAAAATGACGTTCTTCCCGAGTAGGCTTTGCTTGCAGTAGGTATTGAACAAGGGGTCATATGCAGGGACTGTATGGTAGAAATGAAAAGCTAGTAAAAGCTAGTAAAATCTTGGTGAAGGCTTATTTGAGGTCGATTCAGGTACATATAAGAAGTCGTATGCTCACTCTTCGAGTGGCCACAGGCTCAATGAGTGGATTCGTTATAAGTGAACATGAAAATGAGCTGTTGACCGTTCAAAATGCTGTCTCGGGCTTCGCAACTCGAGCTGTACGTGCTAAATCAGCTACATGAACACTACAGTAGGTAGGTTACGTATGGCGCGCGTAACCAAACCGACCACAAGAAATACCCAGTCATGCAATTGCCATATAGCTCTACCGGTCAACACCTCATCCCAAGACGCCAAGGAACAAGTTAAGTCGACCGATTGAGAAATCACCATATGAGGATCGCTTGACTCGAATCCTCTTGAACCGAACTGTATCCAATCCTGGATAGAGCTACCAAGCATCTTCTCTCCTGTCTTATATAATAGTATAGTATTCCGCCCGTTGGCACCTTGGCTATTCTCCTTTCGAAAAACTGCTTTACATCTAGGTACACTAGCTACCTACCTTACACTGGTATACAGCGGGGCTACTCCTACATTAGGTTAGGTATTCAGGGTCCGCCCCCATCTTACTAATACGACCGACCTTCTTATCTGGACGACGAGACTTCGCGGAACGCTAAAATAACGTCTTACATAGTCTAACGTGAGCCGGGATTCATTCCGCCAAGAAGGCGTATGGGGATAGTTCCACGGCGATCTGAGATAAGTGGCACTAGCATATCCTGGTAGCTAGGTAGCTAATATCAGCTGTCTCAGATCCTACAGCCTTTTACTACGTAAGACAGGTGGGTCTTTGCCGCTCGTCGTCCACTCTGTCGCTCCAGGATCTCGGGGTCTCGTCGTACGGTATAGTTTCTGTATCCGTAAAACTTAAACACCCGGACAAGTTAGGCGATTTTCGTAGCTATGATCTAATTGTAACACTGTTCTTCCAACGGAGAAATCGCGCGGCAGTTCAATGTCTAGGAATGTTAGCAGAGGCGATGGGATGATCGAGGGCACGCAAAGTAAAAGAGCCAAACTCAAGATGGAAATATCGACCGGTATAACTGGTCACATGTGTGAAGTACTGGTAGATAGTAACCGGAACTGGACCCTAAGTATGCCGCTATATAACAATTTTCAAGTTCATCCTATACGTACTCTTACCTACCTTGTACCAACTGGTGTCAGGTTTACACTTACACATATGTTCTGCGTTGAGTAACCAAAGCTCCGAGAATGGCATCATCCGAAGCCCTCCCCTCATTGCTAGTCTTCGGGCCTCAGAGCAGGTTTCCGCCAGAAGAAGTCCTAGAGGACTTGCGTCAAGAGCTCGTCGCCAACCCTCATCTGTCCCCCCTTGCGAATGCAGTGGATGAGTTGCCTCGATTCTGGGAAACACTAGTAGACTTTGACGAAACTCTACTCGTTGTCTCTGGTGTTGGATATCTGGACCAGCTCAGGCAATGGGTCAGAAAAGGTGGCTCGTTTCCTCACCGCCAGGGCTGCACGGAGAATATCTACACTCTGCCCGCCGCCATTCTTCTTCAGATCAGCCAATACGCACGATATCTTAGGAGCCTTGGCGAGAACTCACATCGTCTGGTCCTTGAAAGTGTTAAAGATGCTGGAATCCAAGGGTTCTGTGTCGGCTTCATCAGTGCCGTTGCCGTAGCTAGCTCAGAGACCGAGGTTGATCTTGGTTTCGCTGCTGCTCTCGGGTTTCGCCTTGCTATCCTCATAGGAGCATACGTCGACTTAGATACAAGCTGGTCCCGAGCCGATGGTGGAGCTGCGTGCGTGGCGATCCGGTGGCGGGATCCCAATGAAAAAGACGAGCTTGATGGGATCATAAAAGAGTATCGTGAGGTGATTCCGTTCTGTTATTTCATAAGTGTGCTTTTTTGAGCGCTGCTAATGAATTCGCGTTAGGCTTATATCTCAAGTATCAACGATGATACATGCGTGAGCGTCATTCTCAGGGCTTCTCAATTGGATACATTTACCAATTTAGTTCGTGACCGGGGCTTCCGCGCAACCAACGTGCCGGTGTACGGCTGGTTTCACAATCCTGCCCATTCGTACATCCCAAACAAGCTTGAAAATATCAGCTTGCGTGCCGAAGAGCTTAGGCTACCAGCGGTGGAAACGCTCCATGCTCCTTTGAGGTCCACCGTAGATGGTGAGATCATTCGCGAGGGCTCTTTGTATACGCATATAATTGATAACATACTGCTCAAGCGGGTAGAATGGTATAAGACTATGCGGGAGGCTATTAATCAACTGCCCCTGTCTAATAAGATGGTCGTATTCGCGGGAACTGGAAATCACATCCCTTCATCTCTAATCCAGAGCACGCCTCTCCAAGTTCTAAACCTGGCAGAGCAGAAAGGGGGAAGCGGAGGGAATTGTTGTGGTCCCTTACCAGTTAATAATAATTCCCGGAACGGACTGAATGACTTATCAACATACCCATCTCATTCCATCGCCGTCGTTGGCATGGCCGGGAGATTCCCTGACGCGGATTCAGTCGACGAGCTTTGGGAGCTGATCCTCGAAGGCAAAACCACAGTCAAGCCCGCGCCTGTTGAGCGACTCCAACTACCGCAGACCGGAAATTACGCAGATGTGAAATGGTGGGGAAATTTCCTCCGAGACCCTGAATCTTTCGACCACCGCTTCTTCAAGAAGTCATCTCGTGAGGCTATTGCCTGGGATCCGCAGCAGAGGATCCTGCTCGAGGTCGTTTACGAGGCGTTAGAATCGGCGGGCTACTTCGGTCCGACGTCGAACAAGGAGCCGGATGACTATGGCTGTTATATCGGGGCGGTCATGAATAATTATTATGACAATATTTCTTGTCATCCGGCTACTGCTTATGCCACGCTCGGAACTTCGCGATGTTTCATGAGTGGCTGCATGAGCCATTATTTCGGGTGGACAGGTCCGTCATTGACCATTGATACCGCCTGTTCATCGTCACTCGTGGCGATCAATACAGCTTGCCGGGCAATATGGTCTGGCGAATGTTCTCGAGCCATCGCGGGTGGCACCAATGTGATTTCGAGTCCGTTTGACTACCAAAATCTACACGCAGCGGGATTCCTTAGTCCAACTGGGCAATGCAAGCCATTTGACGCTGACGCCGATGGTTATTGTCGAGGCGAAGGCGTTGCAGTGGTGGTACTCAAGAAGCTTTCCGATGCCATGAAAGACAACGACAATATTCTTGGTGTTATTGTAGGGTCCGCAGCGAACCAGAACCACAACTTAAGCCACATAACAGTGCCGCAGTCGGGATCTCAAGTCGACTTATACCAGAAAGTGATGAAGCTTGGCCGTGTAAACCCAGAATCTGTATCATATGTAGAGGCGCACGGAACAGGAACCGGGGTTGGCGATCCTGTTGAGGTGCGCAGTATCCGCGATGCCTTTGGCGGGCCTCGAAGAGATTCTCTCCTCCACTTCGGCTCCATCAAAGGGAATATTGGCCACACCGAAGCCACCGCTGGTATTGCTGGCCTAATCAAGGTTCTTCTCATGATGAGGCATGGAAAGATACCTAAGCAGGCGAGCCACAACGCGCTGAACCCTAAGATACCACCATTTGATCAGGATCAAATGGCGATACCAAGAAGCGTTTTGCCATGGAACCCTCCAATTCGGTTGGCATGTGTTAACAGCTACGGTGCGGCGGGTAGCAACTCAGCCGTGGTAGTCCGCAAGAAGCCATTTTCAGGGGTTACGGTAGCACCCACATACCTTTCCAGATATCCCCTCTTCCTCTCCGCTGGATCTTCCAATAGTCTTTCCGCCTACGCCAAGAAGCTTCTCAGTTGGTTGAAGAAAGCCGATACTAGCACTCCTAGCTTTCTGGCATCGCTAACATTCAACCTTGCCGATCGAGCCAACCACACGTTGCCATCCATCCTTTCCGCATCCGTATCCAGCATCCAGGATCTCGAGTTAAAGCTTGAAGCTGCATCGTCCGGCTCCGGTATAAGCACAGCCGATAGCCTGAAACCTGTGGTTCTCGTGTTCGGAGGCCAAGAAAGCGACTTCATTGGCTTATCTCAAGAAGTATACCAATCCTCCAAAGTGTTCCGGAGTCACCTCGATTATTGCAACCAAATCTTGGTCTCTAGTGATCTAGAAAGCCTCTACCCAGCAATATTCAGTCAAGAGCCTATAGAGAACCTGAAAACTTTGCACTCGGCCCTGTTTGCCGTACAATACGCTTCAGCCAAGGCGTGGATGGATTGTGGGCTGAAGGTCGACACAGTGGTCGGCCATAGTTTCGGCCAGCTGACCGCGCTGTGCGTTTCCGGTTCGCTCTCGCTACCCGATGCGTTAATGTTAGTGGTAGAGAGAGCCTCTCTGATGCAGAAGTACTGGGGTCCTGAGAAAGGGTCTATGTTATTCTGCCAGGCAGACCGCAGAACAGTGAACCAGGTCATCGAATCGCTGGAATGTTTGGATAGCGACTTCTATGCCGAGATCGCCTGCTACAACGGTCCCAAGAGCCATGTGGTGGTGGGCTCGTCTGGTGCTATCGATTCCTTGGAGCAGAAAATTGCGAGTACACCGTCTCTTCGTAATTCAATCCGTACCAAGAGACTTAAAGTCACGCATGGTTTCCACTCCAAATTCACTGAGCCAATTCTACCTCATCTCGAAGATCTGGGCAAGCGGCTAGAATGGAGACATCCTGCGCTGCACCTCGAGACTTGCGATGAAGTTGAAAGTATCACCGAGCCTGATTTCAAAATAATTCCAAACCATACCAGATTCCCAGTATGCTTTCAACAAGCAATAGAGAGACTTTCCAGACGGTTCCCCCAGATTACCTGGGTTGAAGCCGGCCGTGGGTCTTCCGTGATGCAGCTTGTCAAGGGTTCCGTGCCAGATTCGCAAGGACACATATTCTTATCCCCGCAACTCGCTTCTCCCAAAGCGCAAGATTCTCTCACAGATGTTACTATTGACCTGTGGAGATCTGGATATGCAGTACAATACTGGCCGTTCCACCGGAGTCAAAAGCTAGAATATGAGCACCAAAGCCTACCACCGTACCAATTCGAGAAAACGAGGCATTGGCTCCCGTTCACGGGCCGGGGTCCTCAAAAGGAAGTGGAAATAGAAGTGGGGGAAGAGACACATGAGTTATTCTCCTTCCTAGGATTCAAGGATAAGTCTGAAAAGGAGGCGTTGTTCCGAGTTGATCCCAGTTCCGATCGCTTCCAGTCCATGCTAGGTGGCCACGTCATGGCTAATCAGGCGCTCGCCCCGGCCTCTCTGTATTTCGAGATTGTGGCTCGCGCAGCCTTATTCCTTCAGAAGGATACCGAGACGAAGGAATATGTGCCTACCGTCGACGACCTGACCATGAGATCACCGATTGGACGTGATACGTCAATGGAGATCGTGCTGACATTAAAGCGTTTAGAGAACACACGTCCGTCATGGTCATTTTCTATCACGACCAAGTTCGGCATGCGCCAAACAACAGAACACTCTGAGCAGTCCACAGGTAGAGTGAGTCTGAAGAAGCGTGATGATGCTCAGGCGGCTCGAGAATTCAAGCGATTCCAGTCTCTGACAGGTTATCGCCGATACGACGAAGTATTCAACCATCCAGAGGCCGAAAAGATGCAAGGAAATCACATTTATCGTGCTTTCAGCACCGTCGTCCACTACGGAGAAGCTTTCCGGGGTATCAAGAAGGTAGCCTGTTTGCAACATGAAGCCGTTGGAAATGTAATCATTACTCCGGATGTGACGGCCCCAGCAGACCAGCGCCTTTGCGACACCCCCATGACCGACAGCTTTATGCAGTTTGCCGGTTTCCTGGTGAATTATTTCAACAATCCAAGCCTAGGAGACGTCTTCGTCTGTATGGAGATCGAGCATATTGAGATCGGCGGAAACTTCAACCCCGACGTAGGGGAGTGGATTATTTTCGCTACCATGAGCGAATGTGGTGATACCGACATATCGGCGGATGCATATGTCTTCGAAGCCGGAACTAAGAAGATGGTCATGGCGGCCTTTGGTTTCCGCTTCACCAAGATGCCACAGGCCTTACTCGCGCGATTATTGAAGAATGTCAACGAGCCCGGGAACTCGGACACAAAATCCCGGAAGCCAGTGGCTAAGGTCGTTGAAAAGACGGATTCTCTTGCCATAGATGTCCCGTCAACTTCTGCTCGAAAATCTTCAAGCAAGAGACATGAGCTCCTTCAGATTTTATCGAACATTACGGACTTTCCGATCGAAGAGCTCAGGGGCGAATCCACACTGGATGACCTTGGAATCGATTCGCTTATGGCAACCGAGGTTCTTAACGACATCCGGACAGCCTTGAGCGTGAACATTGATCTAACGAGTTTCTTATTTTTTCCTAACATCAATGCGCTCGTAGCCTATGTCGATGACAGTTTGGATATTAGTAGTGAAGCTGGCGACTTCGATACACCATTATCCTCTAGTACAGATCATGATATTGCAGATTTAACTCCTCCTAAGGAACTTAAGGTCGCTACACCAAAGCCTCCGAAGCAGGCCAGCCGACCTACTGTCATTTCGGCAGTTAATGCTTTCGAGGAGACGAGGCTTGGATACGATCGTCTTGCGGAAGGTCCAGGAGCCCTCGGCTTCTGGTCTGAAGTTTACCCACAGCAGGCCAGACTCGTGCTGGCCTATGTGGTAGAGGTGTTTGCCGAACTTGGGTGCGACTTGTCCAGGATTCCATCTGGCGAAGTCGTTCCTCAAGTCAAAGCGCTAGGCAAGCACGCGCGACATATGCGTCAACTCTACCGCATTCTCGAAGACGGGAAGCTGATCGCATCGACAAGCCGGGGTTTCGTTCGAACCGATGCTCTTGTCAATGAAACGCCTGCTGAATCCACCTACCAGGAACTTATTGGTCGTTACCCCCAGCACGATAATGTCCACAAGCTAGTTAGAGCCGTTGGATCTAAATTGGCTGCGTGCTTAATCGGCGAACAAGATGGCCTCCAAATAGTCTTTGGCGACAAGGAAACCAAAAGGATACTAGAATCCATGTATGAATTTTGGCCTCTCCTCCGAGTGCCCACGCTCATCCTCGGAGATTTCTTGCTTAAGGCCTTAACTAATGCTACCGGTACTGGAAAGTTCCGCATTCTTGAGGTGGGAGCTGGGACCGGCGGGACAACTCGGTACATCGTTAACCACCTGAAGAATCATGGCATCCCGTTCGAGTACGTGTTCACGGATATCTCGTCCTCGCTCGTCGCAGCGGCGAAGAAGCAGTTCAAAGGCGTCGATGGAATGTCTTTCGAAGTCCTAGATATCGAGAAGTCGGTCGGGCTGGAATACGAGGGGGCTTTCCACTGCATCATTGCTACTAACTGTATCCACGCAACGAGAAACCTCGAAGTATCCCTTTCTCACTTGCGCCAGATGCTCAGCGAGGACGGGGCGTTAACGCTCGTTGAAATTACGAAAAACATGTTCTGGCTCGATATCGTCGTGGGCCTTTTCGAAGGCTGGTGGTTATTCGAGGACGGCCGCTCGCACGCTCTGGTTGATGAAAAGCACTGGGAGCGGGCGATGAAGAGAGCAGGATTTAGCGAGGTCCTATGGTCGGATGGCGCTGCACCTGAGTCCGAAACAGTGCGCGTCATTGGCGCGTTCCCGCGCGGGAATCCGGCCCGGGCTAATGCTGTGTCACCATCCAAGAAGTCTGTGAGAGCCACCTTGGAGACGGTTGTGTACAAAAAGGTGGAAGATCGGGAGATTCACGCTGACATATACTATCCTGATGGGGTGGAATCTTCAAAGCTTCCCGTCGGTGCGTGATAGACCCGCGTCATTAAGGTATCTCACTAACTCTTATAGCTTTGATGATCCACGGGGGTAGTCATATCATCTTCTCCAGAAAAGATGTTCGACCGGCTCAGACACATCTCCTGCTCGAGAAGGGTTTCCTACCGGTTAGCTTGGATCATCGACTTTGCCCTGAGGTGAGCCTCTCCGAGGGGCCAATGGTCGACGTTTGCGATGCTCTCGACTGGGCTCGCCACACATTACCACACCTTAAATCCAAACCGGCGGGGTTGCAGATCGATGGTGAAAGAGTTGTAGTAGTGGGATGGTCGTCCGGGGGGCAGCTCGCCATGTCCCTCGCATGGACTGCTCCGCAAAAAGGCTTACGGCCGCCGGAAGCTATCCTCGCATTCTACTGTCCGACCAACTACGAGGATGAATGGTGGAGACATCCAATTCAGCCCATCGGAGCAGAAGATAAAGGCGAAGAGTACGAAGTTCTCGAGGCCGTCCAAGATGAGCCCATCACCAACTACGGCCTGGTGGGCGCATGGGAACCGCTCTCCGATCCACGCATCCTGACAGATCCTAGGTGTCGCATCGTGCTCCATATAAACTGGAAGGCTCAGACACTCCCGGTCATCTTGGGCGGGCTCCCCAGTAGGAGCAAGAGCGCTCAGCACCCTGATATCAAGGATTGGAACGCTCTTCCGCAGCCCAGCCTGGACAAGATCGTGGCCGCGAGCCCTCTCGCGCAGGTTCGCGAAGGCAACTATCGAACTCCTACATTCTTGATCCACGGCACGGCCGATGACTTGATTCCATGGCAACAGAGCCAGGGAACATATGAAGCCATGGTAGATAGAAATATCCCGGCGGAGCTGGTCCTGGTTGAGGGTGCTCCGCACATCTGTGACCTGAGCAGCGATCCCAACTCCGAGGGCTGGAAAGCTGCTGTTCGGGGGTACGAGTTTCTTAGCTCCTATGTATTTTAGTTCAAATATAAGTAAATATAATAGTAAGCATAAATAGAAACTTGAAGGTGATCAAGGCTGGAGTAACACTTATGAGTAAGTCATACCGGACACTGCCAAATCTGTCGGCGTGGTTTATAAACCAAATCTGGTTATCGCCGCAATTCTCGCTTTTGAAAAGTCTCGCAATAGAATATTGGTTATAGGATATCATGGAAGCTTAACAGAGAGCTGATAGGCAGATATGTATTAGCTGAGAACTTTGGCTGACATTTTACTTGGTGAAAAAGTCGAATATAGTAATGGATGGTAGATTCGTATGTGGGGCACGCTCATCGCCTCGAAATGCACAAATCCGTCCGGAGCTGTGCCTCATCAGTACCACGCTTTCAGTGCTGGCTGTATTACCTGAATTCATGTCAACGTTTCGATATCCGTTTCAATTAGGCGAACGCTCTCATTTGAACGAAGGACATTTTATAGAGGGCGGGCGAAAGAACAGCGAAGATGTTCAATGCGATAACAAACTTCCTCTCCCAATACCCCCGGCTCGATGAGCGTGACCCACTGCCGCCGCAGCAATTACCAATCGCGTTGATCGTGGTGGTACTCGGATACTTCGTCGGACCAGGCATCTTGCAGATGTGGGGGGTCAGCTACATTCTCCTACTGCTCGGCGCTTTCAGACCGTACTTCACTACCGGCGATGTGGTGACGGATTACACTCAATCCAGTCTCTTCTTCGTCCTCCTGCTTTCCTACTTGGATCATGGGATCAAGACTAAAAACAGTCCTCGCTATGTTGGCAGATCCGATAAGCCGTTACCGAACGGGGGCATCGGTGAGCGGGGCTCGAAGACGTGGATGGAGAAGCTGAAGTGGTCTCTTCGCCTGGCGACTACTCCGCGCGGCATTGGTTGGAATTGGCAAGTGAAGAACGTGCCGTCTCATCCCGGTGCGAATCAGCCCCGTCTCGAGTTCGTCCGGGATAGAGTTGTCGAATTGGCTTGGCGCATGGCCTTGAAAGCTCTTGTGGTCTATATCGTCGGCTTTTGCCAGGCGGTCCAGCCGTCAGTGACGTCACCAGTGACTAACTGGCTGTTCGATGCGGTCGTTGGGTGGTGTGGTGCGGCTTGGAGTTGGCATATCATTGGGATTGCCCATGCGGCGGGCGGTGCTATTACGGTGCTGCTTGGGATCTGTGAGCCGTGGGAATGGCCGCCAGTTGTCGGTAGACTAGGAGACGCCTGGAGCGTCAGGCAAGCATGGAGGTAAGTGTTCCAGCGTCCAAATATGACATCCTCATAAGTGTCTAAACTGACAGCCCCTGGACGACTAGCACCACGTACCACCAGACCATGCGTAGAGTAAGTACTTCTTTGAAGCCAAGTTATCCATGAATATCGGTCTCCTGAAACAGACCAACTGACTCTCTTTCGTATATCTAGACTTTTCAAACCCCTGGAGTGCGACTCGCACGCTTTCTAAGCCTCAAGCAAGGCACGCTCGGCTCGCGTTACGTTCAGCTCTATATCGCCTTCTTCATCAGCTTCTGCGTGCATGGGTGGCAGTCATTTACAACCACGCGTCGAGATAATGGAGAGTTTGCGTTCTTCGTGTCACAGCCCGTGATCATCACCATTGAGGATTTCGTGCGGTGGATTTGGCAGAAGTCCGTAAACCCTCGGCAGAGGGAAAAACTCGCTTGGTTGGAGACTCTAGTGGGCTATGTGTGGACTATCATAGCCTTCACTGTGACCCTGCGGCCCATTATGAAGGGCTGGACCGGCATCGGCCTAATTGGAGGCGGAGGTCCGGATGAAAAGGCGGCTCTTCAGTTAGGACGGCAGCATGGCGCCGTGTATCTTCGAACCTGGCAGCATCTTTTTGCTTAGACTGCGCTACGACCTTGGTTTCGAAGCATGGCCATTCTGGGTCTGATTAGTCGGTATTCGCCGTAAAGTTTTCCCTTCTGTTGAATATAGATGTTGTCACATATCTCCTAGCTCTTGGATTATTACGGCAAATCTGAGCTCCAATCGTGGTATCAGACGATTCAAACGGGCCAAAAGCGGTATGAGTCATAGAAAATGAGGACGATAGATCGAAATTAAAGGGTAACGGATTGACTTTAGCACCTTCACCATGAAACGATTTCTATAAACTCGCTAAGGGTTTCACTCTAAGTCGTCCGACGCTTTTAACGGCGATATCCACTACCCGCAACCTTAAACTTAGCGACTTACCTACTTCAAAGAATTAGTAACGACATTCTATCAACATTGGTGTCAATAATTCGAGTATTCATAGTCGAATTATTTAGGAAATGAAATGTTTTATTGATGTCAATTGAAAGGAACGTGGAGGTATTCCGTCTGCCAAGCTACATGTTACAACCAGAAAGGAAAGGGGTTGGAAAGGAAAGTAATCCCAAGCTGGCCACTTTTCCAGGTCCAAAATTTCTCCTCCTTAGGTGGGTAGGTAAGCAATGATCTCGTTGCAACGCCATGCAATTCTCAGTCCATCTTAATACAGTACAGTAAGCCAGCCGCAAATCTGTCTTCGATTCTTGCAAGGAAATTCTCATGGTGAAGGCGGTTTAGAGAGCGCCAGTAAACGGCAGGGGTATCACATTTAGGCTACATTCTCGGTCTTCTTGTCGTCGAGGACAACAACACCTTCTTCGACGTAGGCAGGAGGAGCGACTTCACCTTCCTCTACGTGGGCCATGAGGCCTGCCTTTTCGTCATGGGCAACAGCTTCGGCGTGGGAAGCCTTGTGGTGATGTCCATGTCTGTGGTGTCGTCGTGAACCGCCTCGGCGGAATACCAGTCGCCAGAGGAAGACGACAAATGTGCCAACCATCATACCAAGGCTATTATTCAATTAGTACATAGACCTACTGAATATCTTAGAGAGTAGGGCAATACTTACATGCTAGCAGCAACACCAGCCAAAATACCGATGGCAACGGGAAGCAGAATGTGGGAAGCGATATTCTTGAACAGAAGTCCCCAGTTCCTCTGGCGGTGGCCGTGATGATGATGACCATTGTCGCCATCCACAGGCGAAGTTGAGTCAGTTTGACTATGCTCCTTGGTCTGATCATGGCCATGGGCATGGCCACGGTGACCGCCACAGCCCTTGTGAAGACGGAGACTGGCAAGCTTCTGCATCACGATAGCTTTCCACTTGCAGATGAATGTTGTGCATTCCTCCTGGTTCTCCATAGGGTTGTTCTGCTTCGTCTCCGACTCCTTAACGTCAATGTCGCCAATGATCAACTGTCCGGTCGGAGTCTTCATAAGCTTGATCTCAACATCGGGGACACCATCGATGAAGACGTCGCCAACCTCGATGATGTCTAGGTCAATCATAACGAGCTCCAATGAATCCTTCTCATCGGGGCTGGGGATGGTACGCGTTTGCAAGCCGAAACCAAGATTCTGGGCTGCCTCTGATCGCGGGCCCTTGTAGTGCGGTCGCTTCGTGCGTCGGTGTGGGATGTCGGGACGAACGACAGCACTAAGGCTGTTTCGGAAGGGGTCGGCGTTAGGATAGAGCTCAAAGCCGTTCAGTGTCAAGCGGTCGGCAGTACCGGTAGGCTCAACGGTAAAGTTGAGCTCCAGATGGCTCGGAACATCGTTCACAATCTTGACTTTTCCATGGTGGGGGATGTGAACGGGGCATCCAGGGCACTTAAGCTTGAGATTCCTCGAAACGTCAGGAAAGACGCCGGATAGGGGAACTGGAAGGGTGGTGACCAGATTCTTGTCAGATTCGGACACGTCGGGAGGGAGTAGAAAGGCGTTGGTGGTTGAAGCCGCCAGGCCCGCGGCGGCAATGATGGATGTCAACTGCATCGTCGGCGTGTTTCAACACAGGAGACAAATAGGTTTAATGCTTCATGGAAGCGCAAAGGCACGAAAGGAAGTTAGGAATTCGATGTTGTTTTGATGAATGAAAGGAAAGGAATGGGTGGCGTGTTGACGGGTTGGTTAAAGGTAAGAAAGGCTGCGGACCCTGCGGGACCTGATGACGAACTGTCTCGATCCTGCACAAGTGACGCGAAACGCCCCGCTGGCAACTGGGGGCATCTGCCAGTAAGAAAGTACACTTATGCACTAGGCCCGACGCTTACCCCAAACGGTTCTAGAATCTACTTGTACTTGACCCATGACCCGAGCTTGCCGGACTCCCAGTACATTACATCACGTGACTTAATCAGAGTGGCTGTGTTCTTTGTACTATGGTAGTTTCCCAACTTCGAATGCGAATTACGAGATGCAGTAGGTTAGCCCTTTAGTAAATAGGGGTGAGCTATCAAATGATCAATATGTAATCCTGAATGATGATGGACCTATAAGAATTAGGTTTATTCCATGTCTGGCTCAGAATAACCTGACTGTCTTCAACATTTTTCAGCAGCTGAACTGCTTCCTGGTTGTTGAACAGCTACCCAAGTTCAGCTGGAAATGCCAAGCCGCTGACTGCGATAGTTCCATGCCCTCAAAAAAAAATATGAAGGGAAGAGCTCCCGATATGGGCCTCTATCTTGTCTCCAAGCTCAATGTCTCATAAAGTTTCTCCGCTATGTCGTCCAAAGAGCTTCTCGGAGATCTTGTGGTTACTTTAGTGAAGAAAGCTCGGCGGTCTAAGGGTCTAAATCCGAGGAATCGGATCGGACTACTCCACAAGGAGACGCCACTACTGAGAATGTAAACAGCCATCCCAGCCAGTGCGTAAGGGGTGACGAAATGCCGTTGTCGCGTCCCCCTTCATATAGGACGATTACGACCGAGGATCAATTACTTAGGCTAGAAGCGACCACAACTCCCAGTCAAGAACTTGAACCCACAGAAACCCACATTCTCGACCTAGCGACGTCATGTTTCCCTCCTATCTCCCCAGACGCAGTGCTTCCACCGTTGCCGAAGCCGGTTCTGATTCCTCGGGTTAGCCCAGGTGCGCAAATACCCTTCACGCGTGCATGGGCACCAGAACTGGCAGACCATGAGATCACTCGGGAAGACTTCGTGGCCTTCATAGACAATCTCAACATTGTCATTAGGCCGCATCTGGCTATTCACGTGGTCAGGTTAGCGGCCCTTGCTGTTGGATTCGTCCCCTACGACGGAGCGGACGGAATCGCTGGCGCATTGGAAGCTGTGGCAGAGCTCGCTACAATCGTCATGGCTTATACACGCTGCAAGAAGTATTTTCGGTTAATGAATGAAATATATTTCCACCCCCGTAAACTCCACGCGAAGGTAGTTAGTTCCAAAAGGTGGTGAAGATGTTCAACCTTGACAAGAAGGACCCTATACTGGCTCCTCTCAGCAAAGACTCCCTCGACTTGAGCTTCCAAGAAAGGTGCCTCAAGTACCTGTCCCAGTGGATATGTGAGCTGTCGTTCGAAGATATTCCCCCTCCAAGTCAACAGACCAACCTACTTGCGAGAATGGCCGCTTGGGAAGTTAGGCACAAGATCGCCAAGGCCGATAAGAAGGCCAAGAGAAGCAGAGAACGGGCTTGGAAAAGGCATCTGAAAGGCAAGCAGCTCAAGGAAAGCAGGCTAGACAGAAGAAGAGTCAAGCCTCTTGATTGGATTCTGGTCCAGAACCTAAACGAGTGGGAGACTGCGAGGGCTGAGAAGCAGGCAAAGAAGGAAAAGGGAAAGCGCAACTTGAGCCTGGCGAACTATTCGTTAGGTCTGGGTTGTCAATTTTTTCATAATTATTTTCTTTATTATTTCATATACCCTAAGCTCGAACTACACTTTTTATGCTTGTGGTAATTCACGGTCACAATAAAGGGTTGCGACTACCTGCATGAGGGCATTTTATGCAGCGCTAATTGGTTCTTGAGTGCGGGGCCAGCAACCCCACGCTCATCTCAGCTGCAGAAGGCAGGCGCCTACGACAGACTTTCGACCTACATCTTGTGCTATCCAATCTGTCGCACTTGAAATAAAGAAAGGTCCAAACCAAATGGTAGGATACAAACCCACTTGATAGATAGATATAGCTTACATGAGAACATAGCCGCTGCGGCAACTGTTTCCTAATCCGCGCATAACCCGGCTTATTGTCCGCGGGACATTGCTGACATGTTAGACGAAGTTCAATAATTCCACGCTATATATTATCCGTATGCTAGAATCCCAAGCGTGAAATGCGAGCGCGCTAAGTCTTGCTAACGACTGCTGACGCTCATGGGAGCTGAGCCGCGGGCCATATACGAGTAGAACGCGCATATTGTCGTTACACAGGACAGATATTGACCCGGAGGCTTCTATTAGAAGCGATGTAAACACTCAGCGGTCCGGAGAAAGAATCCATACTGCATTATTCCATCTTGCCGGCTCACGTTATACCTATTAAACCTGTCGAGCCGCTGGGATGGGAATTGAGGCTGATTGACATGACGACCGGCGACGATGAGGGAGGGGTTAACGTACGTATAATCGGGTTTGGCCCCCAATAGCTGTATGACAGAATACTGCAAGAACTAATGCAAGTGTGGGCTGCGATGCAACGCACCCTGGCTAAGATGACTTTTGCTTTTTCTTCTCGTTTTTAAAGCTCGATCTCACTCATTACAATTTTCAATCTCTAATTGCGAAGATACTGTAGACTGGGCAACTTCAAATTAGCTGGGTGCCATGGCCGACTTTTACTCGAGGCGCTCTTCGGATTCTGACAGGGATCATTACGAGTTTAGCCCAGTTAGGCGCTCGTCCATTTATTCTCCGCCTAGGCGACGACAAAGTTACGGCTCAGACGACAGACGTGCAAGGGCAAGATTTGAGCCGCGTCGCCCTTCGTCACCAAGACCAAGGCCGGGGAGAGTATATGATTGGAGCTCTGATGATAGTTATACATACCGTGGTTCTACCACATCTCCATATTACATTTCTGACCGACCTCAATCTTCAAGGGGTCCGAGGGTTAGAAGGCGCTCCAGCGCATACGATGACAATTGGAACGAGAGCGATGATGATCACACAAGCGAGGTTGAAACCAGGAACCTCTTTGTGAAGGATTCTTCATTAATCTTCCAAGAGGTTGAAGATGAAGGGTTATCGAAGACATTCATGATCCCCAAGTCGCAGCAAGGTAGGCATATACCGCTGAATTTTGCTTCGAACCCAACGCACCGAGAATGGCATCAACCAGAAGCAACCTTCGAAGATGGGTCGGTGTCAAAGTTGTTTGCCATACATGCATCAGAATACAGTCTGAATAAAGATGGGAGACAAAAGGTCCGACTATTATGTCCAGATCGGCCGCCATCTACGGAATCCGATCCATCAGTAGTACAATTTCGATGGCTGTAAGTACCTACCTAACAACCTATCCATTGACAATTGGCCACTAGACTGACTAGAATACTTATCAGACACCTCCAAAAACAATATCCACGACTGGACGATTTAGAGGTGTGGAATAAGATGTCATTAATTGATAGGATTTAAAAGCTAATCCAATGCTAGAAACTGGTCATAAACTCACCTTGCATCTCGGGCCAGTTGAAAGCGGTGACCTTAAATGTTCTGGATGATATTAGGAACACAGCATCTCGCAAACTAATCGGACGCCCTCATGTTGAAACGGAGTCAATACTTCGTGGTATTAATAGGTACGACGTTAATGACGACTTGCCGGACGAGCCAGTTATCTTTCTTTCGAGCCCATATTTATTAATGAACCGACAACCTTCACTTAGAAACTCCAGCGAAGGGCATCATATGCTTAACCTCCTTGAAAGTCTTTATGGCTACGATGTTGGAAGTGATCGGCGAGATACTGGAATTATGAAGAGAATGAGCTTGGGGTCATCAAAAGACACATTGTGTGTTCCTCGATTGTGGTGTCTTCTAGTTGGAAACGGTAAGACTTACTGTCCCGTGATTGCATATTCACGGGATGAATGCGAGTGACTGACATTAGATAGATGTTCTCATCACTTTATCTGAGCTTCCGGTGCATGATTTAGCGAAAGGCCTCATCGAAATAGACCAGAAAACATCTAATTTGCGAAGACCTCTTACTGTAAAGGTACTGGATCAATACAGCAGGCCGCATAGTGTTGTTATTGACGCGGACTGCAATTACGTGGTACGTCCAATGGATTCACCTTCTTTTCCGGAGGATGATATTAACCATTCTGTGTCTAAAGGACTTTCTCAGGCACACGTTTGCGTTGGCCAAAGAAGAGGCTGGGACATATGTAACAGACTACGAGCTATTGAATGAGAATCGTGAGCTGGTTACTCCGCAAGAGTGGCTTACGTTGATACAACAAGGAAAACTTCAGGACACGATATTATATATCGTACCGAGATATCAACTACAGCAACAAAGGCAATCACGCGAAAGTCGGAGCCGATCTCGGTCACAGTTAAGAAGACCACGATACCAAGGAATGCGCCCCAATAGTCCACTGGCAATTACGAGAGAGAGAAGACCATATATCGCCCAGAGGTTCGCATCCAGGGTACTCATAAACGATACCAACCGAGACTGGATTCGGCCCACACCCTTGTGGATAACAGAAAATAGGACGATATCCCCTGAACCCAGATCAGATTATGATCCTGAAAAGTGGGCTCTGGTTAAGTACCAGCATAATAGAAATGGTGCTGGCAATTTGGAGGGGTCACCGATGCAAAACGGTAATAGGAGAAAATTGATTACTTGGCAAGATGAAGCCGGGGATGATCAGAGGGAGGTAGGCGAGGAGGGACAGGCGAAACGGTATGTTCCTTGTAACGTCATGGAATAGTCTCATGCAACTGACAGTGCTTCACACAGGTCGAGTAGAGAGCAATCCACGCATCAAGACGGGGCGAATTTAGCTGAAGACATGCAAGTCATTTCACGAAGGCCTACTGAGTATACTATCAGATCTTCTAGTGGGGTGAGCGGAACTCTAGTACATAGACATAGGGGCCGCAGGCGTTCGTCTTTGGAAAGGGGCTCTTTGTCACGATCGCGCCAGACCTCTTTCCCTGTAGATATATCCCCACTGAGGAGGGACATGTCTCATGCATCCAACTCACGCAGGTCGACTAATTCCTACGGTAGAAAGACACAAGGGAGGGGGCCGAATACTCGGTTCTACTCTAGGGGGCAACGTTCGCGGTCTCGCGCGAAAGGACCCAGTATCATTGTGAACGATGCCACTTACGCTGCAGCAAAACCGAAACTTTTGACTCTTGGCGCATTGTCGGACAATGGACAGAACCCCAGGTTGTCTTCAGACTCTTTGGTAAGCATGAACGAGCAAGCTGCATGAACGCAATTAAGCCCCGCTAACCTCCTGCCAGGATATAGAGTCTGATAATACCGAGTCTAGCAGATCGCATCCTACGACATCTGACGATAACTACACAGGAGATAGCCGTGAACGGAGCACATCATCGCATAGCCAAAGGCGAGGGCGGTCTCAGGAATCAAACCAAACGTGGAACCAAGAGGACTCTTCCGAAGGCTCTCCGGAATCTGCAGACTCATTTGATACAGATACCAGCAGTCATGACTCTACCAGGGGTCAGTACCCAAGGAAAGGCAAGACCACCATCCCTGCGAAGCTCGTCTCCCTTCGGGCGGTAATCGACCTTGGTTATCCTTACCTCATTGAAGTAAGTCACCCAGCCTAATCATCTTCCAACGAAGTGCTAAGTAGGAGCAGGGTGATACGGTCGTGTTACAAAGGGCGCTAAACGGTCCATTAATCGATGAGCTGTTGAAGATAAGTGAATACTATAAGAGAGGTGTGAATACTTTTTCTAATTTTAAGTAAATGAGTACTAAAGTTCTCAAAGCCGAAGCCAGGACCGCTGAACCAACTGTCCGATTCCAGCATTCCGAGTCTAACTCGTCTCGATCGAGGAGCAGGTCTAGGGGCTCAGTTACCCGAATCCCTGAGCCCGGCATGTCGTCGCCACCTGCAGCCAGCCTTTTGCCCTTCTTCCACTGGAAGGCATACACTGATAATCAAGTGTCTTCTTCTAATGCTGACGTTATTCTTGTTCAGATGCTGGGTAGAGCTGACCAAGAGCTAAGCTCCGACAAGCTCTATAGTAAAACCCATGCCTGCACTTTCAATGACCTTCTTGATAGGCATGCGGATCTCATTGATAAGATCGCGTCAGAAATCGGAGCAAGTATACATACCTGTCAACCGTCTTTGGACAATAGAGAACAACGTGACCAGAAGGAGCCCGCCAAGGATACTACAATAGACCACAATTCCGAAGGTGAAGGATTTCCAGATGCTGGGAAAGCCCCCGGCAATGAAGCACCTAATACTCAAATAGGGGAGCCACCGGCACAAGAGGAGGGACCGAGGCCAACATCGAATAGCAATACGCAAACTGGACAACCGGATTCAGTTGCGACGAATGGCCAAGTTCCCAATCCTGGCAATTCCACGTCAGGATGGGAAGATCTAGGCGCCATAGGACAGAGTAATCCGTCGATCAACTTGCCGCCCAATAACGAAGGAGAGAACCCAGGACAAGAGAACAAGGCGTCAACTCGATTACTAAGTCCCGGCGAAGTTGCTATGAAAAGTCTTTTAGACCTATCTCAGGAGCTTCTTGGGACTTTTCTCCCGGAAGAAGGCAGCGCTCCCATCCAAAAGGTTTGCAAGAAGTTTTGGGGTGCCGTAGATGAGATCTTTCGAGTAAGCTCTCTCGCCAAAATCAAAAATACACCACTAATTATGACCTTCACAGCACATATTATGGTCCAGCGTAGATGAAATACACCCAGCGCAATGGGTGATCCGTAGTTTCACTCCTAAGTTGACACTTTCCAAAGCGCTGCCGAGGGCCCCAACCAACAAGAAGACCTATGCGGATTGTGACGCTTGTAAGAGCAAGAAGATATATGCCTCGTATACTGAAGCCCTTGACCATCTACATTCCGAGCATCTGAGCTGTGCCGCTCACGGCAAGAACAAGCGGCCATACGAGGATCCTTGTTTCGTCTGGCTGAGGCATTACAAGGGCTCTCAGGTTCAACAAGCTCGTAACAAGAAAATCATTAATGCAGTTAACCAGTTCCTTGACGCATTAGCCAATGTAAAGGACCTGACAATGGAACTACACTATCTTGTCGCTACCACATCTCGTCAAGGCAGCGATTCGGAGTCCCGCCCATTCCTTCCCGAGCGCGTCTTCTACGCTTTCCAGGAAATCTTATCCATGTACTTCTTTACTTCGAGGCAACTTTCATGCATCAATCGGCTAGATGCACTACAGTCTGGGAATGAGAAACTCCAAGCTGGGTCTCACTGGCGTAGGATTAGGGCATTCGAATCTGATGCTCAAGCCGCTTTTGCCAGGGCCTGCGAATTTCTCGAAAACTCGAAGGCAGATATCATACTCTCGGGGATAACCACACGAAGCCCTGATACCCTTGGAATAGAATCCGTTGGCCCTCATTTTCTTGCTGCCGCTTTAGCAGCCAACCTACAAAATAGGCCACTCCTTCCGGATACTGAGACTGATGCGGTTCAAATCTACCAAGAGTACACTTCGAAGCTTCGATACCAAGCATACCGTCGGCCGAGACGGCGGGTTTTTCTGGAAATTCACAGGCTGCAGGAAGACCTGGAGGCGCTACAAAACGTCGTTTTCTCTCAACTTCAGGTGCTCGATAACTACAAGAGGCTTCTTGCCCCGGGTTCCTATCGAGTAACGGACTCTTCCCGCAAAGGTCTATTTCGCATCGAATCGCGGTATATTGATTCCCAAATAGACAGGCTTCGCGATCGGAACGAGGAACTCCGCGTTCAACGCCAGAGGACCAATTTCCTCAAGGAGCAGGTCAAACAGACTATTGAGATTCTCGAGGAGAATCATGGTAAGGCCATTCGGGTATTTACCATTGTGACGGTCTTCTTTCTGCCTTTGTAAGTCCGCCTGTTGTTGATCTCATCATATTCACACCTTTCAAGCCTAACCACATCATGACAGGTCATTCATCTCGAGTTTCTTCGGAATGAACACGACAGATATCAGAGATACAGATTATGACCAGAGGTTCTTCTGGACTGTTGCCATACCGGTCACGTTTGTCGTACTGGCACTTGCATTCTTTTACGGGTACAAGGGCGACTCAATCGAAGAGCGTGTTCTTACGCTCATGCATGCCAGGAGCGAGCGGAGACATCAGGAGCCACCACCTAAGAAGACGGTTACATGGGGTACTGCAACTTCAGAAAACACTCCGGTAGAGAACACTTCCAGGCACCGACTCCCTTCGTGGCTCAAACCGACTAGGAGGCGCAAGCAAGGGAAAGGCAATTCGGGCATCAATCGCCGGACGACGGACATGAGTTATTTATCAACATGAGGGATTACCTACAGTTGGTTTGCTACCTAGGTAGCAACTATGAGTCGGTGGCTGGAAGTTTCCAAGGGACACGAGTTTGATTTTACTCCGCAGCTCCGTTACAAGATTTCGACAAAAGCAAACGGGTTTGATTGCTTTTCAACGGTGTATTCCACCCCACAGGCAATCCAACTAATAGATAAGGACATCAGATCTGGATCGTCAATTATTGAGCTTAAGTACGGCGAGGGCCGCAACGATCAAGAGCTTCAGCCCTGCAGCTGTCCAGTAATACGAGGTTGCACTTGAGCAAGTTGCACAGAGTCTACCTATCTTGGGAATTAGCGTGGGACAATCAAGTTCCGCCTTGATTCGGGCGCAAGAAATTTGCACCGACGGGTGAAAGTGGGCTAGAAATAGGCTAGAAAGTGGAAACTTCGTATGGAACACGATTGATGGACCTGAAACGGACCCAACTATCGTTTGGAGTCCAGCGTCTCGGGATTACTTCTCCTGCAAGACGGGCAGGACGGGGTGGTTTGCAGGAACTGCAGCAAGCTTGCGTATGACGTGGACGACAACCAATTATCTCAGATTGTTTGAGTACCATGCTTTCGATCGGTCACGAAGATCTACATGGAAATTTGGGCGCAAACTTTTCAGCAAATTAATCAATCTGATCAAACTGAATGGATAGACAAGCGCTAGATCTTGTGGGATGCGCGCGAAAAGAGCGCTGAAGAGTGGTGGGCGCTCAACCAATAGGCGATTTTCTCGCCCCCTGAATAGGCTAGTGCGACGATCGCCCTCGCGGGTCACCACAGGTGGTCTCGACAGCACCGCGCCCAGTACCACATCATCGTTCGACTAAATTGGGAAAATCGTGGTGATTTCGATCAAAGGACACGGGTCGTGACATATTAGTTACGACCTTAGTTCTGGAACCCCCCGAATTGCTCATTACTTAATACCTTATCCAACGTGGGAAGGGCTGAACATCCGAGTCATCTGTGCTACCTTTGACATTCTTATATCTGTTTGCTTGAACCCATATACCGAAGGTAGATCTGGATTCCTTTAAAGATGCGCTGATACACAATATCTTGCTAGCAAGTTGTTTGGCTAATAGAAAAGAAATCCGCCGCCAACCCGATCTGGTGGCTCGTACGACGGAATGATACTCTGTCGAGATGAAAGGAGAGCGGCAGTACACTACCTACTTAGTAAGCATGTACATGTCATTCTCAATCTGCTACCGGCCAAACGGCTCTATGCTCATCCGGCATCGAGTATACTGTTCTTGATTCTTTTTCCTTCGCGGTTAAATGATTTTACAATCAAACCAAACTATCATCAGGTCGATTTGCTTTATCCTGTCTCGAAGTCATAAAGTCGTTCGAGACTGGAGTTTAGTACCAGAAGGTGGCCAGAGTCTGGAGGTCAAGACGATTCAGACTAGACCAGGATGACGAACGTGGAACCGTCTGCAAGTAACGACGCTAGTGTTTCTAATTGGTGAAGCTCATCGTCCTCGCCCGTTGATTCGCTGGGGGTTTTAGTGAGTGGCAGGGGTCCTAGACTACGCACAGGGGTTCGCTGCCATCGCATCGTTTGAATCTTGCTGCTGACGATTCCTATGGAATTATGCTCTTTGGATAAAATCCAAACTTGCGCGTGGCCATTGGGGCACAGAAGATTATCGTCGCCATCGCTGACAGGGGCAATGCGACTTATACACTACAGCTCATAATCCTATTTTGGCGCTACGCAACATCAATTTGGGTACATAGTGTAAAAGCTACATGTATGCATCTGTGAAGGCGTACCTATCAGTTATATCCAAATCGGTGCTCAGGGTAGGGATTTGGAATGAGGTTCTCAGATTTGGCTGTCATTGCTAGGGTTCCCTTGGCTGTTCATGGGGTCCAATCTGGTCGAAATCCTAATGCACTGACCTTTGGTGGCATTTTGATGCTTTTCCCATCCAAGTCCGGTCCCCCCTTTCTCCATATTTATTATAGACGACATGAAGCTAATGCCAGGCACGACTTGAACTCCGACGTACCTAGACGATTCCAGGGTCAAACACATGCAGGTCACGATTGGTAGTCGTTGCTTTCTCTTTCCTTTTGCCTGTCCGTTACTACATACTAGCTGCTGTCGCTGCACTTATTCTTTCCTTTCGAGTTCTTCCTGTGCAACTTGGCTTGCTCGGATCTTTTCTGTCCGCCTTGACTGGTTTGACTGGAACTTGCCAACTCCAACCTTTGTTCGGCCAACTTCACGAATATCACTCTACGACCGAGTGTCGTCTGGTTTCAAACCGACTGCAATTATTCCAATTGCCTTTCGACGCTCTTTTCTCACTTCCATTTCTCTACTTTCGTTTTATTCCTTTCTTTTACTCTTGCAGGACATCCTATCCTGTCTTGATGACACTTGGTTGCCCGCGCGCCTTTCGTTTTCCGATCATCAACCTCGCCGTCGCCTTTCAAACCGACTACCCCGAGAATTTACCCGCCAGCCGTCTAAGTGCAAACGGTTAAATTTTGCCTGATTACCTGATTGTCTCTTGATCATCCTTCTGGAATCGCACGAGCCTTGAGGCATTAGGCTCTCTGCTGACCTGTCATTCCGAACCTGTCCCGTCCGCGCATCTGAAACGTGAACAGTATCCAGGACTTCAGGGTGGTTCGCTCTACCACCCCACTCCCGCCTAACCTCAGAGTGACGCTGTGCGACGACCACGGCAGCTTCGTCATTGCATTTACCAACCCGTCGGCAAATATCGCATGTCCGACCGTGTGTCTGACTTGGCCATCTTGGAAGACTTCGGAAACAGCCACGGGAATCCGTTCGTTTGAATATTACCAATCTCGGGAGTCGCCTTGCGGTCTGGTACTAGTCTACTTCATTGTTGAACCGCCCCCCTAGTCGAATTGGCTTGGTACAAGGAAGGGCCAGTAACTCTCGAAACGTTAAGCGTACGTGATCTCCTACTCCGTCCCATGTCTGAATACCCGCAAAATGTCACTCGCTGGTTATTCCTGCTGCTGGCAGGGGAATTGAGCGCAGTGGATCTTAGTTTTTGACAGCTTTCGGCCGCTAGAACATGTGACATTCTCTTGGCTCTGTCGAGTTAGAGAGGGTTGTATGCCAGCTTCAACCGTCATTCTTTATCTGATTTGCATTGATCCATGAATACCTATATACTCTCATTCTTACGACCAATTCATTTCTGTGTATGCTAACGAATACATCAGCGTCAACTAACAAACCCTTTTCGCTCTTGAAGTGACTGGATTACTTTCTTAATTGCGTATAATCGCGGGCTCAGCACTCGAGGCGTTTCATTCTTCCCATTCCTTTTGGTCGAAGCTAGGATCGGGGTTGCATTTGGTTATCACACCTTTGTTCTGGATAGAGTGGAAACGGCAATTTGGTTTCACGACCGTTGATCGAGTTGAACCAGTTCTCCGTTTGCGATTGCATTTACGTCGAAGTCGTTTCCCGTGACACTGTGGCGAACACGAGGCCAATAGTTTCCGATCCCGTTTTCGTTTGATTCTCTTGATCCACCAGTTGGCGGGCTATCGGTTGCCGGCATTGTATCGACTCGGACTTGTAGGGAAGAAATTTGGACTTGCATATGCAGTTCATATAGACGGCAAAGGCCGTGAAGGAATTGGGAAAATAGTGGACGAGTGGAATGCGGAGATCTGATCTGGGTCCTACGCCTCCCCGATTGTTTGTTTAAATGAGTCAGCCTCAATATGGACGGAATACTGGCCAATCACCCGCCATGGGGGGATCCGTTAGGAGGGCAAGGGAACTAGCTGAAGCGGCTGCGCAAAGGGAAGCCATGTCTTCCTTTCCAGAGCCTCCGTCAATAAGACGGCCTCAGGCGCCACCGGGATTGCAGATTAGGGATGAACAGGGGCAAATTGGAATGGCGATATCAAGACCCCAACCAGTCCAGTGGCCGCTCCCCGGACCTATCACAGCGTCATCTTCTAACGACTCGGAGCCATACCGACCGCCACCCGGAAGATCACAACCGCCTCAACGCCCTCCCCGACCGAGTAGAGTGCCGTCAATCTTAGATGGTTCTCGTATCCAGGAGTACACTCCAGTTTTCCAGTACATGCCTCAAAACGCCAGAGTATCAGAGCTATCGGCGCCCGATACCATACAAAGCACGTCCTCGAGGCAATCAACTAACTCATCAGTTGGAACAATTCCAGACTTTCCTTTACCAGTGGCTGCGCCTCCGTTACCCCCATCCAGGAGGAGCGTAACTCTGGGTCCGCCGCCGTCTTCAAGAAGAGGAGCCTCATCATTCTACTCAACCGCATCATTTGTCTCACCAATACCGGAAGAGAGTCCCAGAACGCGGTCACATACTTCTTATGCATCCAGCGCCGCAATACCGGAAAGCTTCGGGAGTTTGACACCAGCAGCATATAGTCCGAATGCGGCCTCCATCGATGACACGATAGCGGAAGAGTCTGTTGTTAGTGATGATGCTGATGAAAGCCGTCTAGTAAGGAGTGCGAGTATAGGGAAGAGAGGAAGGCCAGCTCTAGTAACTACAGGAAGTTCCGAAAGGAGGGATTCGACGACAAGACCAGCCCCGACCCCTATTCAAGGGGGCCCGTTTCGAGAAGGGACTGGGTATATCGAGGGCTCATCAAGTTCATCTGGAAATCTCTCCCGAGAAGCCGTTGGAACCGCCCTAACTGCTGATAACATGTTAAGTGCCTTCGAGGGTGCTAGTGCCACGGACCCTTCATCAATACGGAAAGCCACTCCTTCGCCGAGGCCGGCTAGATTTTCCGCTATTCGACGGCCGCCACGTTTGGATATGGATGCGGTGAGGGCAGCTGAGGCTAGAGGGAGCTTGACAAGTCTCCCAGATTTAATCCGACGGGCAACCCGGTTAGCAGCGTTGATGGAGAGAGGCCGTAGACCAGCGAGTCGTTTTGTTGACGAACTTGATTTTCCAGAAGATGTCTACGCTGGTGATCCTGAGAAGGAACTCCCCTGTTCGTTACATCGCCCTCCTAAATGTTTTACGTACTGACTTATTTTGCAGATGACCAAAGGCATCAATCTGGATTATCTGACATGCTGGCAGCATTTCCGCCCCCGGGAAGCCGAAATGAAGTGCGGCAAAGCAGAGCCTCAACTTCTTGGCCCTTAGGGCGGAGGTCTTTCCGGGGACCACCAGTAGCGACAGATCGAGAGGTCGATTCGGAGCCGGAACAGCCAAAGAAATCACCTGCACGCCGTTGTTGCGGATTACCTTTCTGGACTTGTTTCGCATTGGTCATCATGTTGCTGTGTATAGTAGCAGCTGCAGTCGTCGTCCCTGTTAAGTTCCTCGTCATCGATAAGAACTCGGAAAAGAGCACAGCACAGTCAGCCATATCGGACTGCGAGGCGCAATTAAATTGCGCCAACGGGGGCACAAACGTCGTTCTGCAGGGCGTCTGCTCGTGCATTTGCTCCAACGGATTCACAGGCGCGAACTGCACAGTTCCCACTTCGCAAGGCTGTACTACAACGTCAATCAGTACGGCGGGCTCCAATATTAACAATGTTACTATCGGACAGGCAATACCTCGTCTTATACGAGATGCCCAGGCTAACTTCTCAATCCCTCTCGTCGCGACCTTAATACAGTCAAAATTCAACAAGGACAACCTTTCCTGCAATACCGAAAATGCGTTGGTTACCTTTGATGGGCAGTCTGTTCGAATGCAAGGTGCTTCGGATGAGATCTCCGATCTAAGCTCAGACTCGGAGCTTGCACAGGCTGCTGTGGCTGCAGCAGAGGTGCCGATCACGCTTAGCGTATTTCCGGACGTTGACATTACACTGACTGTTAAGAATCCAGAGGGGACTGCCGGATTTTCTGGGACGTTTTTGGTGACTACTTTGACTGCCCCAACTACGTTTTCCGGTTCTACGATATTCGCTACAACTATTACAGGCGGCAACACAAAACGATCGTCACCTACACCGTATCCAACCTCAGCACCGGCAACAACTTCAGCACCGGCAACCACTTCAACGTCGATCACCAGCTCTCCGAGTAGCACGACTACGTCAGCTACACCGACTTCCACCTTCAAGGTCACCGAGGAAGTTGCCGACTTTGCCCGCGTGGCCGTTTTGTATATCTTCCAGGAAGAGACCCTCAGCGATGCATCGACTGCCCAGACTTCGGTCCAACAGTTTTTTACCAGTGTGGAGACAGGCCGAAATACATCCTCGTCTGTATCAATGGATCAGGCCACGAACGTGACCGTTGGTGGGGGAAACACGATTGATTTCGTCAACTTTTTTGTCGATATAGGCCAGGGACGAATTGGCGGTCGCGGCAGTTGAATGGTTCTCACCGACTTGGCGTACTTCAATATCTCAAATATTATGTTCCAACCATGGGAACAAAATCAAACTATTCGCGGTATGAGAAACGTGAGCAAGCGAGCTTGCAAATGCGCCGCGGGCGTACGGAGCCAATGCGCGCTGGACGGATAACTACCTTCCCGTATTTTTCTAAAACCGGAGACAACCCCCGAAGCGGGTTCAACCTTCATGTACAAAATATTATCGATTTTTTTTTCACGCATGAGCAGCAGCAGCAGCAACGGACGGAGAGAGCAATTGCATGGTGTACCTAAGGGATGACGTTTTTAGCGCCGGCGTAGATAGGGGGAAATACTCGTAGAATAGCTCGAGCAAAGAATCTTTCGAGGCAAATGTTTAATCGAATGAATTTATGTAACAAATGGTCTGATGGCTTTGTGTGTACGAGCTTACTGCGGAATTACTTGATTGCTTGAATTGTTGGTTTCTCCGCTTGCCCTGGTTAAATATTTGCCTACCTGGTACCTATCTGATCCGTTATGTCATGTCATGTATTGGACTTGGAGGCGCGGTATACAGTGCATGTTTAGTGTGATAAGGCTAGAGCAGCGGGGAGCTTTCTGGGCAGTCCTTGTAGGTTAGTGTAGAGAGTCTAGGCTGTTTAGGCTACCGTAGTCAGCGCTGCTGCGCAAGCATGTGGAGCTCCAGCTACAGGTGGGCTCCGCTGGGAGATCAGATACGAGGGCTATACTACAGTATGGACACGATCACTTGGCGCGTATTGTACAGTATATACGGTAGTGCGGTACGATGCGGTGCGGTATTCTGTCCAACCGAACATGTCCAAGTCGTGTAGGTACCTATATGGGTATACGGGAATGTTGGCGTAAAATAGGTACATAAGGTAGACAAGTTTTGCATTACGCTATATTTAAGTAAGCATCTCAGGCGATGGACATTGGCTCGGTTACCTAGTAAAAAAGTTGGAAAGGTTGGAAAGGTTGGAAAGGTTGGAAAACCTCGCGTGTTCGTCGTGCCATTTTTCTTATCTCTACATGCAAAGCGCAGCAAGGGCAGATAGGGCAGAAAGCGTATGTAGGTAGGTATGTAGGTAGGGGTAGGTAGGTAAGAAGGGTAGGAAGGGTGAAAAGGGTGGTTTTCAAATGTATTTTTACGGCGATGACGCAGTTGGTCGCACGCGGGATTCCGGGATTCTATAGCGGATGGGTTATTACATATGTGTAGGTAGGTAGGCTCGCATATGTATGAGGTAGGTATCTACTAGGTTGGTATGTACGGTCTGGGTATTCGCAGATTTCGTATCGCATCTCGGGCTGCGGCTGGGATATCAAGGAATGCAGGAATGCAGTCTGTGCAGGTACTGCCTACCTAGGTACTGTAGCTACGGGGGCCCGTATCTCTCAGATTTTACCAATGTGCCAGAAGGCCTTTCTTGTTTTCCTTGTACTTTATTGCCAATTATGTGACAGTATATAGGCTATCTGGCGTTTTTGTGATCGCGATGGCGATTCGTGGAGGTTGGTTGCGGTGCGTGCGGCGGTGGGCTTGGTGGGCTTGGTGGGCTGAGCTTTGGGCTGGGCTGGACTGGGTTTTAGGATGGATATTAATTTGCTCGTTTTGTAGATAAGGCAGTAGTGTAGGAGGCCGAGAACGTGCGCGAGAGGCGTGTGAGAGGCGTGGAAGGGATGGGAAAAGGAAAAAATAGGGTACATGTAGGTAAGATGCAGGTACGATATTCATGGATTGGACATGCACCATGCACCGTGCTGCGCCGGAACGGGCAGATCCTGCGGGAATTGAGTGGGTGGGATTGGTGGTAGCGTACCACACTGTGGGTGTCTCGGTATAGGCTAAGGCGAGCCGGTGGATTTGTATGTAAGGTACGGCCAGCGAGAAGACCGTACTAGTAAATGGAGACTTGCGGATGCAAGGCTAGTGCTAGTACATAGTAAAGAGCTCGATATGATGCGTACATCATCTAGAGTCTCGTACAGTATGCAGTTGTGGGTAGGTTAGGCAGCGTAATGGAAAATACGATGCCCGGGACATAGGGACTATTTAGTATGGGGGTTGGGGGTGAGAGGGCTGGAGGGCTGCTTACGAGGCTTACGATGCCCAATCGGGTCGCATGAAAAAGGAAAACTGAAGAGGCAGAACAGGACCAGGAGGGCTGAAGACATGCGGTGTGTGCGTCGGCCCGGACCTCTGGGAAGTCTGGGAGTTTGGCGTCCAGTAGGGGAAGTGGTAAGGTAGCGTACGGGGCTTTTGCGATATGTGATTTGACTGATCTAGGCCCCAGTCCCGGGGCTGACGCAGGGGTACGGCGTGGAACCGCGTGGGCTGGGCAGCCTGGCGCTCAGGGATCGACAACTGCCGGGCTGCGCGGGGGCTATTGATCACTGAATTGCTTTTTTTTTTCTCTTGTTCTTTTTTACTGTACTGTGCGTACCGTACCAAAGTATTGATGATGTGAGAAGCGTGTAGTGTAGAGGGGGAAAACTGGGAAGGATGGAGGATTCCGTGTGAAGAAACCTCACCGTTCCTTGCGCCGTTTTACCTCTTTTTTTCTTTACTTTTCCGATCCGCTTTCCCCTGTGCCTTGCATGACTGAGGCGGTAATCCGGGTCCATCCGTTAGGACTTTGGGGGAATTTCTTGTTGGTTTTTATATCTCACGCGTTTCCCGGGAATATGGCAACCGAAGCGAGCTGAGGGGTTTTGAGAGAAAGTAAAAGAGTGAGAGATTATGAGATATTCTCTCTCCTAGCCATTACGCTCCTTCTTTTGCATGGTCATGATTATGATGATGATGGTATAATGATTGGTATGGTCATATCGTCCTTCGTTTGAATAAAAGTTACGCTGTCCTGGATCTGTCATTCACTTCATCTGGTCCAAATCTCCATATCGGTTATCTAGAATATTGTGTGCCTACGCGCTCTGGTCAGCCGAATCTACCACTCCTTGCGAATTCGACATTCGGCATTCGATCCGTAGCTGTCCTACCTCAACATACACCACCAAACCAAAGCAATCGGCGCAGGCTTTATACTTCAAACCGACGAATACGCAATCATTACGTGGCCCTAGAGGAACAACCGTAGAATCATTCATTTTCCACGATGTTGCCGGACGAGTCGACGCAAGGGAAGACGAAGAGCCTCGAATTATCGGCTCTTCCCAGATTAGTTGTCCCTTCCACCGGGAACCACGATACCGCCTCAATAAGCAGTCGTCTCTCTCATCAACCTCATGCTCTCAGTGTCGATTTCCAGTATGTCAAGGGGAATAGCGATGACGTATCACCATGTTCGGAAATCTCACCGTCGCCAAGATGTAGTGTAGTCTCACTCTCGCCGTCACTCTTTCCAATACCGCCATGCGGTACCACACCTGGCACTACACCGCCGACCACCTCTCACTCCACAAGTCCATGTCTAGAGTCACCACCGCGCACCTCGCGATCACAGAGATCAGTAAGCGTAACCCAGTGGTTCTCTCCTCCCTCGCCGCCTCCTTCCACGCCTCTACCACCAACGCCGAACCAGAGAAGGCTAGCTAGCCTCATCGCGGCCACCAATGGACTCGAAAATATCCAAGTACCCTCAACCGCCAAAGTCAAGAGCCCTCTTTCAGGAGCACCAGACTCCGATCCAGATTACCCGCTAGGGCCACCCATGACACCGACCCGGCGACGCAGCAACTTTAATGTCGATAAACAAGGATTCCGGGAATCAGTAATAGACCCAGACGCACCGCTTTCACCCCCACGATCATCACTGCCTCCTCCATATTCGCCCGGAATATGCACTCCAGAGCGATTAAGTAACGCCAGTGTACCAAACACTCGCATAGACTCTACGACACCGCTGGTATTCCATCCCATAGACCTCGACGAAACCCCTGGCAGTCCTCGCGCTCCTTTGACCGAGCGCGAACGGAGAAAGAAGGACAACGACGTGGAAGCCGGGCGATTCTCAGGGTTTGCGCGGTGGCATTGGCAGAAGGAGCCCAAGCGGAGGAAGAGGAAGATCGTTCTAGCTGCTGTCGGCGCGGCGGCTGCGGCTCTGCTTATGGCGCTTGCTGGGGTCGCCGTCGGGATCTATCTCGCGATATCGGGGTCGGCGGCGTTATAGCATGACTTACCTATCCTAACGTCTTGCAATATATGAGGATTTATGATATATGATATATGAGATATATGATATATACGGTACTTTAGGTATATGAGAGGAACGAAAGGAAATGAGGTTGGAAGGTGAGGTATATGAAAATAGACTAGATGAGCTGAGATGAATGCGATGAGGTAGGTGTGTGTTTTATGTGTAAGTATACATGTATGTATATATGAAAACCTACACAGGCTGCGCGATGGGCCTTGGTAAGATAGACAGACGTGTACGCACACCTTGCTCTCTCGTCTCGCGACGAGCTGATAAGTTTACTTTGGAATGTTAGACCTCATCTGGACAATTCGCTTTCTGAGGAGGCATGTGAAACGTGAGACCTTCTAAGAGCGCCGACGAGGTGAGGGGTATATTTCTAAAATAAGAAAGGCACCACCTAAGGGGGACTAGTTCTTAGGTCCGATCCATTCGGCATGATCCAAGTCCGGGTGGGGTCCACCACCAATTCGTAACCCCGATCTACTCCGGACTTTGGATGCCGTCAGATGCGCTTTCTCACCGATGTCACCAAAAATTCTGAGCGTCTCAATCCCGCCTACCAGGAATCATCCAGCTTGGACCTCGTCATTATGCAGTCCCTTCTTTTCCTCCTATTTCCATACTATCGTCTTCGTGCATCTTGATTATTAATTGACTTGGCAACACTGGTTTCTTCGTACCCTCAACCAACATAAGCGAGATCTACCTAGTAACCTATTTGCTTCCTAAGTCCTCACATACCTGGATATCATTGATCACATTGAGACTTGCCAGCTAGGCCGAATCCCAATGGAGCAGTCAAGTTCAAGTAAACCGCAAGCGCGGACTCCGCCAAAGCCTAATAAGATGAACTATGCCTGCGAGGCATGTCGGATTTCGAAGCTCAAATGCCAATCTGGGCCCCAACCAGGGATCTGCAAACGGTATGGCGGCACCATCATTAATTAACTAGTCTTGGTATTTGCTTGAGCTGGATGGGGCTAAGATATGTGGCTTTGCGCGATACAGTTGCTCCGAGTTCAAGCGGGAATGTGTCTTTCGAACCGGTCCGCGAACCCGGCGGCCAAAGGGGTCCCGGCCGTAAGTACCTTGTTTCATTATCTCCCCCCCAGGAACTAAAGTGTAACCAATCTCTCTGATTTGTATCCTGCTCGTTGTTTCGATTGGGTTAGCTTATAATTCATTCATGACAGCGAAGCAGAGGCTCTACCCCCTCCGCCTGGTCCCAGCAAGACCTTTAGCATCGACTTCACCATTCCAGTGGATGAGGACCTACACGACAACTTCGATGATCTAAGAGAGAAGCATGAACGCTTCATAGACGACCTCGTACCCTCCAGCGAGGAAGATGAGATAGAAGATTCGGCGATAATGTCACCATCAGCAGAGCAAACATTCAGCTTCAACGATCTCTCGATGCCAACCCCATCACTAACAGCGAGTACCGCGTCGACGCACTCGCGGCCAGTGAGTAGCCTAGGCATCAAACCGCAGTTCAACCTCGATTCGGCGGCTAAACTTCTGGAATCGTTCCGTTCCATGTTGCCGTATTGCCCGTGCGTCGTGCTACCTGACGATGCCGATGTCCGATCTATGGCTCGTAGTATGCCATTCGTGTTATTGGCAATTCTCGCCGTTACGAGCTGCTCCTCGAGCCTACAGGGCCATAGCCTTTACGATGAAGAGTTCCGTAAGGTATTGGGATTGAAGTTCGTTGCTGGTGGTGAAAGGTCCCTTGAGCTGCTACAGGGGCTGATTATCTATTGTTCTTGGTGAGTTGAGCTGACCTCTTATTCATACCTACTCGAATCGAAGCAGAACTGCTCGGTCGGCGTGCTCTGGTGTACCCGTCACTGAGTTGAGTTATCTGTACACTATCGGGATACCCGTTCTAATACATGGACCCTCTGCGTTAGGTACCCCTTTCATTTACGTCCCAAAAACAAACAGTTGATGCAGTATCTACGAATGGCTGTAGACATAGTTCATGATCTAGAGCTAGACGAGGAGACAGACATGAACCTCGCAACCCAGTCCCCCGAAAGAGTAGCAATTAAACTACAGGGCATTCGCGCGTATCTCGCTTGCTTTTACAAAATGTCAATGTCAGTAAGATACGGTTTTAAATTTCTCTTACCCATTCCTTTGTTCGACTCTAATAGGTGTTATCCAGTTCCTCGTGGGCGTGGTCTAAGCCGTATACTCTAAGGTATACACCATGGATGGCGAAATGCTGCGATACACTCGAGCAGTACAGCGACCTCGAACAAGACCATATACTCGCCTGGCTCGTTCGGTTGCAGTACATACTGAACGAGTTCGAAGAGCTGCATAGGAGCTATAAGAAGCCGGACATCGGAAGCCAGAATGAGCAACACCGCAAGTTCATCCAGCTCGGTCTAGAAACCCAATTACGGGATTTCCAAAGCAAGATTCCTGGTCACCTCTCAACTACGCGTAAGACGTCCCCCTACTGTGTTCGTTCT
Organism: Hypoxylon sp. FL0890; assembly: GCA_022497025.1. Lineage (NCBI taxonomy): Eukaryota > Fungi > Ascomycota > Sordariomycetes > Xylariales > Hypoxylaceae > Hypoxylon > Hypoxylon sp. FL0890. Next base: position 681,201 of record MU386552.1, on the reverse strand, counting down.
CGCCGCTAATAGCAGCACAACGTAGCGTGTATCTTGATGGCATCCCTCGCAGTCGACGCTTACGTACTAGCCGCCCCCCTAATGCAGACATTCCGCCCGCGCGCCGATGCCCCTGTAAACCCCCTAATCGAAGCCTCTAAACTCCAGGCCGCCACATACACGGTCCGGGCCTTCTTCGACTACGTCACAAGCCTGCCGGCGGAGCAGCTAGGCTACTTCGGCAGTGCCGACATTGGGCGCCTCATTTTAACGATAATCCTCGCCTACCGCTTGTCGTTCCCATTGCCGATTTGTCCTGTTTACGACTACGTTCAAGGCAGGAAGGTTATAGACTTTGGCGCTGTCCTTGCTAAGTTATCTGCTATTGATTCTGACGAGGGTGACGGCGATAACTCTAGTGGTAAGGCTACAGGGGGAAGTACGAAGAAAGTCAACGTCGTAACTGCGTTTAAGGTGGTCCTGGGATCTCTCAAGGCTAAATTCGATAAGAAGAGCGCGGACTTGGAGGCTGCGGCTGAGGAGACTAGTAAGAGGGTTCGTATGTGTCCTATGTTTGACGGAAGTCTGGACCAGTACATACCCCTGTGGGAGGGGCAGCCGGGTAATATGAATTTCGCGAACTCATCGCACATCACGTCGTCGCTGGATGGGGGTTCTTCATCGATGCCGCCGAACCACCCAGTGGTATCTTTAGGGGCTGAAAGTGGGACAGCGGCGGGATATTCGAAGCCCGCGGTGTTCCATGACTTATGGGCTACTATGACGATGGGCTGGGCTACGGATCCAGATATGAATGTGGAGATACCTCAGGATATTGATGTGGCGGGTTTAGGAGGCACTGCGGAATATGTTGATCTAGGGGACACGAGCGGAGATCTGTGACAAGGGGTATTGGGCTTGGAACAGTAGTTCAAATTCAACTCATAATTCTCTTGGGTCCTAAGGTCGGTTTCCCCTATTCTTCTTCTCAGAAGGGGCCATCCAGACTACTTATGCCCAGTCTATGGTACGTACCTTGAAGCCTACCTAAAGGATCGTGCCTAATCTCTTGTTGGTGCTCTTGCATATGCGCGTTCGGATCTCCTGACCTGACTCTTCTGATAAGGTTTACAACCACTGTTCTAACGGCCAGCTCATCGTTCGGGTGCAGCTAACAGCCCCTTGGCGTTGGTACCGTTTGTAAAATTCTGCCAACCTTGGAGTTGACGTTATGATTTCTAAAGTATCTCTAGGCTATGCTTGTATTTTCCTGGATATGCCTAGGAATATGAGAATTTGCTTGCTTCAATTATCTTGTCCGCGGGGATTCAGCACATTGAAGAAAGGATACAAGCCCAGAAATGGGCGCGGCGTTTCTTGCCTGAACAAATATCATGAGATATCCATATCCCGACTTGGGATCTTGAAAATTGTCAGCTTATAGCTGACACCGTAACATCGGAACAAAGGGATATCTTCCTTTTCGCTACCCTTACTTAAAAGAAGAGCCCTAGTTTCAAGGGCTTTTATTTATATATATTTGCTTCTGGACCATATTTCAAGATCCTAGTTTTGCTAAAGGTTTATACGGGATTGTTTTCTCGTTGCTGTTACTAATTTTCGCATAGCATAGGTACTCAGCATAGCATCAGACCCTCTTTTCGAGATGGAGAATCTGGCTCAAGCCCTCAGCGAAGTCGCGGCAGAAGGCAAAAAATTCATGAATGGCGACCTCGAAGCACGCGAAAGACTTGTCACAAGTGCCAGGGAGCTCGTCTTAGCAGCAGAAACGCCTGTTGAGACGCTCTTATGGCATATCTGGGCACAGGTATGGGCTTCGATATACGATATATATCCAAAGGTTCATTCTGCTGACAAGGCGAGCAAAGCCGACCAGAGTCCTGGCCTTGCGGATTGCTGTTGACTTGAAGATCTTTGAAACAGCTGTGCAAGATGGCGGTCGACCAAAAACAAGCGAGGAGCTGGCGAGCCCAACGGGGGCATCTCCTGCCCTCGTCAAGCGTATCGCTCGGGCCTGCGTCTCAATGAGCATGCTGGATGAGAAAGGACCAGACCTCTATTCTCCCAACGATCGGACCCGTCTCCTTTCTCAGTCAGAATACGCTGCCGGTGTCATCTTCAAGTTGGTGTCCTCAGCTCCTACATCCTATGGTACCTATGCATCTCGTAGCTGACTCATTCGTATAGCTTCGAGATAAACCAACTATCCTTCTCGCACATGCCCGCCTACCTAAAGAACACCAAGTACCAAAACCCAGAGGATGCTTTAAATGGTCCCTTCCAATATGCAAATAAGTGCGGGTCTGCCTTTGTCTGGCTGAGTGAGCGGCCTGAGGTATTCCAAGCATTCCACAAATACGTGCATGCCCTCCGGATCCACCGTCCAAGTTGGGTTGACTTCTACCCTGTGCAGGAGCACTTAGTAGAAGGCCTAAGGACTGAGGGCGACGCATCGGCTTTGATCGACGTTGGCGGTGGCACAGGACAGATCTTGCAAGACTTCCATGCCAGTGTACCGCAGTACACAGGTAGGCTAGTGCTTCAAGAGACTCCTGAGGTCATTGCCGCCGCCACGTCGTTGGGGGTTGGAAAGGACTCCCGCATCGAACTACAAGTACACGACTTCTTCACGCCCCAGCCAATTAAGGGTGCGCGGGCATACTTTATGCGTTCGGTGCTGCATGACTGGCCGGATGAGCAATGCCGTAAGATCCTCGGTCATTTAAAGGATGCTATGGAACCTGGATACTCCAAGATTCTCATCAGTGACTGCGTATGTCCCTTCCACCCCTTTTCAGTCCCACACAGTAATTTCAAGTCTACCTACGACAATACGCACGTGAACACATTAAGGCGCAGCTACTAACTTCGAGTCAAAGGTTATATCCGACGAAAATGCTGCCTGGCAGCATGTCTCGATGGACATATTCATGATGGCTCAAGTCTCGTCGCGAGAACGGACTGAGAGTGAGTGGTATGCGCTTATAGAGAGCTGTGGACTGAAAATTGCTGCTATTTATAACAAAGGACATGGAAACGAGGGTCTGATTGAGGTCATCTAGGGCAGGCGGCCTTTAATCCAAACCCTCCCCCTTTCTTTTCATATTTGTATAAAACTTTTTATACGCCCGAATGAAAATGAAATCTAAGTGCTATTATACATCTAATCTCTTGTCCGTTCAGTACGCACAGCGTTTAGAGCCACAACCAGTGTTTGTCTATAAATTCGACCTCTCTGTTGTTTTCTTCGAAAGAGTCCTCGGACGTAGATCAGGGAACCAGCCCCTTTATTCTAAACACGGAATTAGTGTTTGATTTTCTCCAATAAACTCATGTGTCTTATCATACTAAAAATTATGTCCCATCCCAGTCTCGTAGCCGGTGCTATATTTCCCTGGTCATCAGATTTAGGGGGTATACAAAGAGCGTTAAGGTTTTCGTTACCCCTGGATTAAATCTCAACTATTCTTTCTCACTGGTAGACAAAAGCTAGACCCGCCCTGTGATGATGTTGAAAATTATCACAAGGAAATCGTAATCGGAACACCCGATCAACCGATTTACTGGGTTGGTGCGTCAAAAAGGATTCGCCGGCACCCATCTTTTATCGCAGCGTCTGTTTCTGAAGGATCATTGTAAACCTCCGCGGTACTGTTTCTTACGTAGTATAATACCCAATTGACTAGCTGCGGTAGAGTTGGACGCATTGCGGGATCCACCGCCAGACACATGGCGATGATACCTGCCAGCCACTCGTCAAGTCCCGCGAGTGGTCGGGGATCGTCGGGGAAGTTGGGAAAGAGTAAACCGGCTCGAGTCTGTATGTCCACGCCGGTAATTTTTATCGTGATAGGGGTGGAGAAGTTGAGATTTAGATGTCGTTGAAAAGTAATTATGCCTGCCATGAGCTGCCGTGCCAAGTCAGTATGTGATCTAATTATTCAACCAGTCTCTTGGGTAGAATAAGGTACATACCGTTCCGATTTCTCGAATATTCATTTGTACGGCCGTTTCGCCGGTCTCTGGATCAGGTTCTTCGTCCTCAGTGCCACCGAAGTCGATAAACTTCACTATTGGTGTAATTCCGTGCTCCCCGTAGGGAAGAAAATCTCCAAGAAGGACTTAATTGATATCGGATTAGCAGCACTTTAGATGGACACGGTTGAGATGGGTTATATAGGTACGTACCGTTCGTATCATCAATGTCATTATGTGCAAACTGTTTAGGTTGGAAGTAATTTTCTCCCGGCGGAGCTCTAGGTAGGGTTTCAAGTTCCAGTAAATCATCAGTACGGCCCTTCGGATACTAAAGCCAGGGAGTAATCAGTACCGATCAGCAAAGTCAAATATTTGTGCCGCGAGGCGGAGAATGGAGCGAGAAGAATGGAGCAGCCGGGGGTCCAAGATATAATATTAATCGAAAGTGCCACTTACAGCCATGCCAACACAAGCTCTTATCACTATACGTCTGTTAGCTCGAAGATCACTGCAAGTTTCCTACCATTCGTACGTAGGTAGTATATATGGAACAGTTGAGATGGTAGAGATGTCATCCAAGTAACCATCCCCCATCAAGCACTTACAGCATAAGAAGAATCTCCAGAGTAAGCGATTTGGTAGCCGCTCCGCTCCCTTCTCTTTCGCCTTGGTGACGAAATCTCCGAGTGTGCCATTTGGTAACCATTCTAGTACAAGCCACTGGAGATCGGATGATGCTAGAGGATTGGCCGGGATGTCGATAAGCTGCACTAGATGCATAGCACCTTTGAATATCTATATGTTTGACGATGTTAATATAAAATAGACTTGGTCTTATTTACCCGTAAGTTTCTTCAAAGAATACATACCCTGAGGTATTTCCTCTCGTTCTGCAACGCTTCCTCTGAGATCGAGTCTGAAAAGGCCTTTTTAACCAAGAAATCAGTCGCGGTACCTCTCTGATTGTCTACGTATCGCACATGGTGCGCAGAGCCAAAGGCACCAAAGGAAACTAGACCGAGGAAATTAAATCGGTTGTCCTTGGAGAATACTGTCCGCAGGCGTTGGGCATCTTGTTCAGCGTCCCTTCGATTTACATTCATATTTTTTTCTGTGTATTGTATGTAGCACGTGGAAATAATGGACTTGTCGATATTGTACGTTGATAACAGCTTGAGCCTCACTCTTCTAGTGGGAGTTAAACAATGGTTATTGTTCTCCAGCTAGGACGAACTAATCCTGTTACGGTCACGTCAATGAAAGAGCTTGGTACGACAATGAGCTGGTATTATTTACACCACAATGAAATCTGTGAGCTGAATGACCTGGGTACCTATCAGGCTTATATTATCAATGACGAGGAACAAGGGGGGGAGGAATACGCTGCTATAAAGCGCATATCAAGGTACACACTATGGAATTGTAGTCGCATCCCATGCCATGAGATGGCATACCCTACCTGAAATAACGGCATCACGAACATGGGCCTAGAAATAATAGGGATAGCTTTTCCTCACCGCAGCGGATGCGTCGGTACGTAGCTTAATAATATTGAAATTTCCGACTCATCCATCTCTCGCGTCGTCTGCTGCATCATTGTCAGCGCTAAGCAGTCTATCTAGCTCTTCCACCACACCACGCGGATTCCAGCCATCGTCAGGCCAGCCATTATCGCGCATGATCCGCTTCCGACCCTCATAATCCACCATAGCATAGGGCGACTCCCCCTCATACGGGAGAATCCACCCGCCGTCGCCTTCATCCATACCAGGAATCCACACCAGGTCCCTTAGGTTACGCTCACAAGCGGCGAAGAAGGTAGCGATACGCCAAGTGTAGCCTTCGCCTTTTTGCCCGTATCCGGAGAATAGATTGTCATACGAATGATCATCAGCGTCAGGGTAGATGCCGTCTTCAGGAATATCCCCAATGCTGGGCCGAACCTGGGCGTGGTAATTGCCCATGATAACATTGCCCAGCTTTGTATCCAGCCACACATCGTGTCCATATTCTCGCTGTTGGGGGATATGCCCCAGCAACACAAGATGCGATGGTGGACTGTCTTCTCCACCCTTGACCTCTCCTTCAGACTCGCCGTCGCGCGGGGGATTGCGCTGGCGTGCGGCTGTCAGGAGGCGTTGCTCCTCGATATAGCTTTTAGGCTGTACATCTGGTAGGATTTGAAGCGCGTCTGAGTTCTCAAAGTACGGGATGTGGCGAATAAGATTGATGGCCTCGTCGCTGAACCCACGTCTAGCGACTACATCAGAGTCGGCGGTTAATTGTGGCCAGCCTTCTGGTGGTGGATGTAGCAGCGTGGAGTCTGTGCTAACGGCATGCGCACGTGAAACGAGCTTATAGTAGGATGTAATTGCTGCAACTGTCTCGTCGTGAGAGTACAGGTTTGCGCCCGTGTTGGGAGGTAGGTCCGTTGCCATGATGAGAATAGGGAGGGTTGGTGGAAAGAAGTTGTAGAAATTATTTGCTTAGAGGCTGGAATTGAAAGGGCAGCTAATAGCGGGTTGGAAATGACGAAATTCCTCCTGGTATGTAAATACACCAACCACGCACCCAGCTCTGCAAACAGATTTCGCGAGCACAATCCCAGGCAGCGAAATATTCAACATGTCGCATAATATAACTGCATTCAGAGTATACTACCAGGTAGTGACATGGTTAAGCCTGGCTGACTAGAACTGTTAGGGGTAAAGGGGGGCCTTCCTATGTTGCTATTTCGGCTGGAGGCTTAAATAAAACAGGAACGCCAAGAGGAACGAAGGCTTCATGACTTTATTAACTGGAATCCCGGATTTCGCACTAGAGCTCTGTGCTACGTTATACTGCATCCTTTTATGCAGGTCTGTCTATATTTTGACCAATCAGGAGGCATTCCTGGGGTTCGAGTATGAAGATAATAAGCCCTATCCAGGTACCAATACCCTTTATGAATTCTTATGAACCACGTGCATAATCCTGATCAAGCGATTTCTTATGGGGTATATACTGCTACTCATGCCGTCATACCTTGGCGCACCATAAATACCTACAGTAGGTCAGCAGAGTATAGCCTTCCAAAATTTTCAGCTCAATCTCATTCGTCGCATTATTTATAGAAGAGGCACAACTAGAAATAAGTGCACTTACAGCCTTCTCATATTATCCTTAATCTCCTGTATTCTCATCTAAGAGGATTCTACTGCAACGTTTCTTCTTGGCATTCTGTGAACACCATAGTTCACGAGGCTTCAATTTGGAAATGGGGCTTAAATGAGGGTGAGGGGCGGTGGCGGCGCCGTAACCGCGCCGCAGTCACATCAGCATAGGCCTTACTCAAGTGACAGTTCTTAGAAGCATCATCTAGATATAGAGAATATCTGAATGTAAGAACATGGATATGAGGAGTATAAAGAGCCTGCGTTGCTGGCTATCAGTTTGCAGGTATGTCATTCATCACCAACCTATTCGACTTTAACGTACTTCGGGTACCAGTCTCTCTTTTACCATGAAACTTCACTCGGCCCTGGTGCTATTCCTTAGCACACTCAATGGAGCCATTGCTGATTCCTCTCTTGTAGCTCGGGGGGACCACCAACCCGATTCACAGACCATGGCTGCCTACGAGAAGTCGGGCATGTGTCTTTACTACTATACCAACCGGAAACCGAATTGGAATAAGGGGCTACAACCCTGCATCAAATACTGTGCCAATAATGGAGGGCATGGGTATTCGGAAGTATGTAAAAACGCTATCGAATAGTCCTTGGCTTGTACTTACCCAGAGCTAACTCCTTTTCGAATAGTGTGACATGAGTTCGTGGCAGGGCATCGACATTGCGAATGATAATAGGTTCCCAAAATATGTTGACGATGACGGGTACCCATGGGTGCCAGCACCGTGCAAATGCGAGAACCAGGCCGTGGAAGCCTTAACCACTGAGATCATCAACGTAGTCGCTGAAGCATTGTCTATGCTGGACAATATCCTCTGTGCTGTCTTCGTCTCTGCCATCAAGGAAATTGCCGACATCGGACTCATGTTCGTCCCTGGTGGTGCCGCTGTCAAGGGCGCCGACAAGGTCATCCAGTACGCGAAGTCAGGTTATGAGAACGGAAGTAAGTTCATTTTGCCCCTTGAAAGTGAAGGGCGGACGACAGGTACTGACTACACATTACTCAGTGGATGCTGCTGGGTTCTATACCGATTGGGTCGGTAAAGCATGTGGCGTGCCGGGTTGGAGCTTCAGTCTCGAAGGCGCGTTCAGTAAGTTCAACAGTCGAGTAGAGGGTCTTCGGATATTTGGCTAATACTTCTAATAAGTGGACATGGTTAATGCACCAGACTCCATGATGGGCGCCGGTGTTTCTTCTACCGGCTGTCTGCTCAAGAAGAATAAGAGCGCGTGCCGGAAACGCGACCCAAAGCCTGATCCCAAGACGTCCAGCCTGGTGTACAAGGGAACAAGCACCAAGAAGGATAACCCACCCAAAACAACAGAGAGCGCCAAGGCCTGTAAGAAAAAGCGCGCTGTCTACAAGCCAGAGCCGACGAGATTGGTAAAGAAATTTGGTGACGTCGAGGAGAGGACAGAGGAAGAGTGTAATAATGGCCAGACGACAACCACCGTCCACCGCACCACGACCGAGGCAGCCATTGGTTACTACATCCAAGACAGGAAGGATATCCCCAAGGTTACATGCAAGAAGGAACACTCTCAAGCGTGTTACCACTATCGGTATGCTGTCACAATCCTGCAGCGGCCGGTAACATCACTGGCTAGCATTGGAGACGAGATCATGCTGACGAACATTTTATAGCTCCGTTATGTCTAGATGGTCTAATACACGTAGCATGACCGAATGGACATGTCAGGCAACAGCCACAAGTTGGGCGAATGCGAAGGGGAAAGGCTGGGGAAAAGACGGACAAGCCACCGAAAAATGGGGTTCGACAGCGCTGGCCAAGATCCCTGGCACATCTGGTCGGGCGGCAAAGATTTCATGGCAACATTGGTTCCCCTGGGCCAACGGCTATGTGTATAGAGAGAATGTCATGGAAAATGGCAAGGTCAAGCTGGATTCTAAAGGCAATGAGGTGTTTAAAGGATGCGATAGGGACGAGTTCCCACCCAGATATTTCTGGCCTGGTGACGACAAAGCACCGAAGGATAGTGAGTGCAACCGATCATATCGCTCACCATTTGGATGGAACTTGATTACTGACTCTCCGTTACTCGCAGTGAGACAATGGGTCCGCTTCGTCCCTGAAGACCAGAACCGAGGTGCTGGTGGTCTGGTAAGTACTATTTTCGGCGCTCATAGCCTCATGATTTACTCTACGCACAATGTGCTGATCCTGTTGTCCATTAGTGGGGTGGATTCTGCAACGATCATAACGCTGCGTCGACCACGAAGCCGGCAAACAAACCAGAAGAGACATACGTGATAAGCGCAAATCTCAAGTCAGACAAGGCCGTTACCTCAGTAGAACATCCCAAAGGCAAGGATAAGAGTGAGTTTCATCATCGTTCTGTCGGCAGATTCCATATCCCACTAACACTGGTATCACGCGTACAGCTATACATTCAACCGTCAAAGTCAGCACGCTGCGAGCCATCTTCAGTATCTCCAATTTTGATGGTCTTAAGGCCAACGACGATGGCTTGGCGGATAACCCATGCTACCCGAAGGCGTTGATTGATGACCCGGGCTGGGCACTCCTGACTGATGACCCGTGGTACAAGGACCACCCTCAAAGTGCGCAGAACGTCGGCAACTACCGCAAGGCTCCCACCAAAGCTATGGTCGATGCAGCTAAGGCAAAGGTCGACGCAGCCAAGAAGAATGGGGAGAAGCTTGATACCATGGAGGCTGTTGACCTCAAGGCGATGATGAAGCGGGTCGGCTCTAACTCTGAGAAGGACATGTGGAATAAATGGGTAGGCACAGGTGACGGCCAGATCCCAGAGGAGCTCTGGGGAGTCCTGCCGACGATTCCTAAATTCCCGAAGCCGAAGAAGCGCAGCTTTGCCGATGTCGCCGCCGCGAACGACACCCTAGGTCTAGAGGACCGCGACGCGGATGATCTAGATTGGGATGGTCACGAGGATGATGTCGATAATATGGATGACGAACAGTTGCGTAGATGGTTGGAAGAGTATGAGGAGATCATGCGCCGCATGTACGAGGTCGATGAAGATGATGTGGAGACTCGTACGACGCCGCCCGTGGTTCCGGCCGAACCCACTTTTGTTCCCCGGGATGAAGGAGCCTTCGCCGAGCAGCCCGCCGCGGCTGTGGCAGGATCGACTGCTACGGATATGATGCCCCAACCAACCAAAATATGAGTGTCACAGCATTAGACACTCACTATAACGGGAAGGACATGGTATGGATCCGTGCGGAAGGGGCCGTTTTTCACGCAGCGGTAGACTTGTAATAATTCACATTGTATATAGTTGACATATCTGTAATTTATACATAGAACATTGCTTATACAAGCTAAAGATCTTATTGAGAATGCTCTTCTGCTAGTCGTCGTATAATTCAGTAGCAAGTATTGGGTTGGAAGAGTTGATAGCCTCGGTACTCACCAGCAACGTTATGGACGGAAGCTGGGAAAAGGAAAGGGGTAGAATTACCAGTATCGCTAGTGAATATCTCTTAAGTAGTCATAATCATGTGATATTGATCAGGAAACACGATCATCGATGCATCTAGGAACGGTTTCAGGGGTGGATGTGCCAGTCAATGCTATTAGTATGAAGTTTCCCTCTGTAAATGCGCCCGAAGGGGAAATAAGGCATATCGGCGCTTACCTCCATAGTAGGTCAGTAGTATCTATGACCAAATTCTCAATGAGATTCCGGCAGAGCTTCACGCAATGTCGGGCATCTAGCAAGCAAATATCTTATCATTTCTTCCTCGTACGGCTCCTGGATAGTTGACTTGACTCAGATAAGGGCTACTGATACGTTAAGGCACACCGATTCACACGTCAACAATGAGAATGTTTAGGTACTATCTGATTAGGACGAATAGCAATATTCCTCTGGCGGCACTGTCCACGATGCCTTCCGTGACTTCCTAAGCACCTTTGATATTTCCCATCTCGCAAGGTAACTACCGCAAGACCTCTACTGTACTGTCAGGGGCTGCCAGGCAAGCAGGCCTATGGGACCACTCTAGAGTTTCTAGTCTTGGGTACACCCTCCTATTCAGGCCCTTTTAGAGGCCGGCGATTGCCCGAGTTACGTGCTATCTGTACAGTGCAAGGCTGTTTCATCTAGCCACCTCTGCGGCGCGTGACTACCTCCAGTGCGCGTAGTAACCTCCGTGCACATAGCCAACTGAAGCATATATCACCTAGGTAACTTCTCATCACCCAGGGCGTCGAAGTCACCCTAGGCAACTTGCACAGGTTCCCCACTGCTCGAGTAAATGGTATAAATAGCGAGCTTCCCCCCAGCTTTTCCTGCCTTCTTCCCTTCTTTCATCAAACAACTTCTTCTGAGAAAAGCTATCTCATTCAGAACAACTTCTCAACCAAAGAAACTTCTTGGTCAGAAAGATCTCTCAATCAGAACGTGTTCTCATCAACATTCTTTTCTCGAGAAAGCTTCCTTTCAGAATAGCTTCTCTTGCAACGACTTCTCAATCACAACAACTTCTTCTCAGAAACGCTTCTTCTCTCAGAATCGCGTCTTCTCAGAACGACTTATAACACGCCGACACTTCGGATTTACAGTAGGTACATCCTCCAATTCTATACTGTCATCAATACTAACTCCCTCGCTAGTCCATACCACATCTTCTGACAATTCCGTCACGATGTCGTCGGCTATTCAGAACCCACTTGAACTTCCCGAGCTCTTGGACTCGATCTTGCGCCATGTCCCTACTCGCGACTTGCTCACCAAGGCTCAGCTAGTCAGCAAGGACTGGGAAGAAAACATCAAACACACACCAATCCTGCGCCAGCACGGCTACCTAGAACCATCACGCCTCGTCCCGGAAGACGCTCGATACCAGAAGAACGAGCTTGCTGCGTTCAGAATTCCTGACATCTTCGGAGTCCGGTACCAGCTTTTCCGCGGTCATTGGAGCTTCAGTCACGTTGCACCTCGCGACATCTCGGCTATGCGTCTCAAACGTCACATTCGCGGCCAGTGGTGGGATTGGATGGGTTGTCAGGGAAAGTGGCGCTTCCTCCAAGTCGCGTTGCCGTCTATCACCAAGCTACGCTGGGAAATCACGCGACTCGACAAGATGGATAGTGAATTGCCCGAAGAACTTCCTCACGCCGTCGCAGAGCTCCACTTTCCTCAAGGACTCCGCGTCGGTGATCTTTGGGATCTCATCTCCAGCATCCGAGGTGTCTACAACATCGTCTGGCCTACTGTACGCCCCGACCAATTGGGTCGACTTGCCATCGACAGCGACCCTGTTCAGCAGTGGCGCAACATCCAAGACTACAGAGCAGATTCGTCCCTGACTCTGGTTTTGAAGCAACGGGTGGTCGACGAAGACGACTACTTCGAGGAAGTTAATTACGACACGGATGAAGAGGAGGAAGAGGACGACGATTATACTCATGATGACGCACTCTTCCAAAACAACCTTCTCAGAGGTTACTTCTCTCTCCACAATGCTGAAGTGTCGTCGCTTTCCATCCTGGAACGTAGTCTCCCTGACGAAGCCCTTGCTTGGAAGTACACCAAAGCCAGTGGCAATTTCATTCGGGATTTGACGGGGCTCACCCAACAACCGTATGAACCTAGAATGTAAATTCATACCGGCGATAAAGCCAGTGTTCTCATGATCTTGGCGGAGGCTCTGTTGAGGAGGATAGTTAGTATTGGGGATAACGGAAGTGGTGGAAGGTGGAAACACATGTTGACAGCTGTCAGAGCATGTGAAATGGTTGTAGTGGCGGATACATGTAGCCCACTGAGGCTTTGGTATTAGGGAGGAAAGGGAAACAGGCTGTTATGGAGGTGAAAACGCTGGGAGATACGGCATAGAATGCCTTATGATGTAACTTATTCAGTGGGCACATCAAATCCCACTGAGAACGCATGGAGAAACTTTCTCTGATGATGCGTAATACATACATACATTCACGACATTGTAACTGTCTTTAACGCCCTTAACTCCGTGGTGCTTTGCGGAGCCGGTGATTTCACGATCCCGGTGGAGGCACACACACCTCAAAGAACCGTATGGAGAACTGTTCGGCCACTTCACGCAGAAGACGAATTTCGACCGCAGCGCTTCGGAGCTCAGCATGAGTGCCTTCGACAGCAACAACCATCCGATCACTACGTTCTCTGGCATCCTCACACCGCTTGTGGACAGCACGAGTCTCGCTCATCATTGTCTCATTTCTGATCTGCATGAGACACTTCTTCAGAGCGTTTTGGGCTCGTGCACACACGGCATTGCCCAATGTCCTAGCTGGGTAAATATCTATCGCTACCAATCGATAGAAAAGTGAAAGAAAGATATTATTGGGTTTTAATTTCAATATATATAAAGTCTGTGACCCGTATGAATATTCGGTATAAGGTATGTGATTTCGATCTAGAAGTTGTAGTGAAAGTGGCAGGTCGATGAGATGAGGAATACTTCGAATAAGTACGCCACCTACAAGATCATGATGTATTGCGGGCCTATCACACCGATCTAAGCCATGGCCAGGTTATTACGGCGTCCTGCATATGATGGAGGGGCGGGACTGAGCTGAAAGGGCGGATTATGCAGGTTTGGGGAGATTAAGTCAAGCCACGGCTGACTGCAGCGCCAAACACTCTGGTTGAGGGGCTGGATACGCCTGAATTCTGAGTCTCATAAGCCTTGCTTAAAAGAATGGTCCAGCTTGATAGTGTCGTAACAGAGCCTTGACATGCTGTGGGTTGCGAAGATGAGTGGATGCGGTCAAATAGTAATTACCCCTATTTTGTTTGTACACATTCAGGAGAACTCCGATATTGTTATCATTGGGATTACATGCCTAGCAATCCTGACCCCGCAGAGTTCCAATATTGTCTCATCGTAGTCGTACACAGCGCAGGGTACCGGCAGCAATGCATAAGGCGGACATAAAGGAAGTCCGTACACAGTCTTATACCGCGGCGGGAATTGCAGGGTCGCGAGAAAGGATCACTAGAGCGATGACGCTCACCCACATCACTATGGATAGTAATGTCTCAGTTGGAGACCAAGGATTATCCGCGGGCAAATGATTCTTTGCAATCGGGTGGTACACGGGATGTTAGGTTATAAGGGGGTTAAGACTAAGATCCCGTGAAGCTAAGCGCGCTTGGGCCTTGTCAGTCAGCCCAAGGGTGCTTAGCTTACCTTTACTTTCGCGTGTCTCATACATTCCGCAAGGGCTGGCTTCGAATACGGCGTACCACAGGGCTGATATGCATAGAATTGAAAAAACTACTAGGTCGACCCTAAGGTGGCCCATGTGGTGGCTTATGTGGTGTGGTGAGGTAGGGTAGGTGTTATTTTTATTAATTTAAACGGAATTTAAAACTGTTTTAATTATAACTTTACGAATATTATTTTATACGAATTTTTAATTAATATTATTTAAAAAATAATTTAATCACGTATATTTTAATATAAGTTATATTTTTATACGATATTTATAACTTAAATTATTTAAATTTAAAATTAAAAAGTTTTTAAAAAAGTTATATATATAATATTTTTATAAGTAATATTAAATTTATAATATAAGTAACTTTAATTTAAAAAAGCGCCGTTTTTTTATTATTAATTACGTATGTAAATACGCTTTTTTCGTAAAGATTTAAATAATTTTATTAATAATAAATATTATTAATTATAATTTATATTTTTTAAAAACGTAAATTAATTTAATTTTAATAAAGTAAGTTATATTTTTATAAAGTTAATATTAAATAAGTTATAATTATAAGAAAGTAAGTATATAATTATCGTAAGTTATTAAAGTTATTACGGCTTTTTTAATATTACGTAACGCACTTTTTTTTAACCTTTTTATAATAGTTAAGTTAATTAATTAATTAATTAATTAATTAATCGGTTAATTAATTAATTAATTAATTAATTAATACCCTAAATTTATAAAAAGGTTTTATAACAGGGGGGTTAAGGAAATTAATTGATAAGGAAACTGATAAGGAAATTAATTGATAAGAAAATGATAACCGGAAAATCGTTAATCCGTGAAAAAAGTCCCCTCGGAAAAGATTATTACGTATTAACGTTTCCACGTATAACTTTACGGAATTAAATCGGATAAATTTCGGATAAACTTTATTAAGATGCTTATGTTATTCCTTAATTAATGGAATTTATTAGAAAAAAATCGGACTTAAAATGGTAAAGTTATATATATAAACAATATTCCTTAAGATATAAAAGCGAATATCTTTACGAGATTAAGCCCGATTAGGAAGTGGAATATATCATTAAATAGCTTATGTAATTACCAACATAACGATCCAGGATGCACTACGCCACGATTACTATAGCTAAAGTTATTAATGTTTAAACTTTCAAGGTGTGAGAAAAGCTGTTGGAGAAATGTCTAAGACTCTCCTAACCTACCCTATAGTTTTTTTTATTAAAAAGCTTTTTTACTTATAACTTAACAAAATAAAATCGGATAAATCTCGGATAGGCTTTATAAAGGAGCCTACATAATAAGCTTATTAACAAAACTAATTAAAAAAAGAACGGACTTAAAATGGTTAAAATATATAAAGAAAGATTATTTTTAAATACTGAAAATCAAATAGCTCCACAAGGCTAAGCCCGATTAAGTAATAAAATATACTATTAAATAGCTTACGTAATTACCTATATAACGGTATACGATGCACCACGCCACGCCTACTATAGCTGGAGTTATTTAAGTTTAAACTTTAACGATGTAAGAAAAGCCGTTGGAGAAATCTCTAAGACTTTCCCAACTTACCCTGTAGTACTGAAAAATAAAGCTTTTATATTTACGACCGCTTTTACTTATAACCTTACGGAATAAAATTGGAAAAATTCCGGACAAGTTTTATAAAAGGCTTTATATGATTAGCTATTTAATAAAGTTAACTAAAGAAAAAAAACACTTAAAATGGTTAAGTTATATAATTAAATATTATTTATTAACGTTTTAAAGTAGATATCTCGACGGAACTAAGCTATAAAAGGAAATAAAAAATATTATTAAATAGCTTATAAAATCATCAACATAATGGTAGAAAATTTACCACGCCACGATTACCGTGGCTAAAGTTATTAAGGTTTAAACTTTAAAGGTGTAAAAAAAGCCGTTAGAAAAATACATAAGACTCTCCTAACTTACCCTATAGTATATGAAACTAATTATTTAATTGATAAGGAAATTAAATGATAAGAAAAAAAAACGGAAAAACCGTTAATCCGTAAAAAAAGTCTTTTTAAAAAAGATTATTACGTATTAACGTCTTTACGTATGACTTCGCGGAATTAAATCGGATAAATTTTAAATAAACTTTATAAAAGTGCTTATATAGTTAGCTAATTAGTAAAATTAATTTAAGAGGAAACGGACTTAAAATGGTTAAGTTATATAAATAAACATTATTTTTTCATTTTTAAAATTAAATAGCTCTACGACGCTAAGCCGGAATAGGGAATGGAAATTACCATTAAATAGCTTACGTAATTACGCATATAATGATATATGGTGTACCGCGCTACAATTACTGTGGCTGAAGTTATTAAGGTTTAAACTTTAAAGGTGTAAGAAAAGCCGTTAAAGAAATGTATAAGACTTTCCCAACTTACCCTATAGTATTAAAGCCACTAAAGCCACAGTAGCTACAGGGGAGTTAAAGCCACTAAAGCCACAAACTCCTTGAAATTTCCACGCTAATCTTCGGATTTTATCCTTTTCCATTTAAAAATTAATAACTTAACGAATAATTGCCTGATTAGGAAGTAATTGACGCCATTATAAAGCTAACTTAATTCCGGTTTTAATGGATCTAAGTCCACGGCGATAGGCCTATTAGTCGTAAAGATATTAAATGTTGAAATAAAAAGGTGATTTTTACTACAAGCTTCTACAGGGTAGGACGTGTAAAACTTAACATTTTCTTTTTTAACTTTTCATATTTTAACCCTTTAGTAATTGAAATAATAATAACGATACGTATAAACATGATATAAAAATATAATATATATTAATATAATATTATTTAAATAAAGTTTTTTATATAATTTATTAAATATTTTTATGAAATTTATCCGTTAAGTTATTTAATTAAAACGAAAAGATTTTTTAAATAAAATAAAAATAAATCTAAATAAATAATGAAAAATAATAAAAAATTAGCATAATAACTTTAAACGGGATTTTGCTTTTTTTACTTTCTTTATTATTATTATTCCTTTTTATTCTTTTAAATATTTAATGTTTAATAATTTAAAAAAAGGTGCTTTTTACGAGGAAAGTTTTTCTAAAGCTTTTTTATATTTTTACCTTAAGTTAATAAAAAGGTTTAATAAATAAATTAATAAGAAAATAATTTAAATGATAAATTATTTATTAATATTCTTTCTTATATTTATACGGAATTAAATTAAATAAATATTAAATAAACGTATAAAAATACTTACCTAATTAATTAATTAATAAAATTAACTAAGAAAAAATCAAACTTAAAATGGTTAAATTATAATAATAAATATTATTATTTAGAGTTTAAAAGTAAATAATTTTACGAAGTTAAGTTTAAATAAATAATTAAAAATATCGTTAAATAATATACGTAATTATAAATATAACGTTATAATATATATTACGCCACGATTATTATAGTTAAACTTATTAAGATTTAAATATTAATAATATAAAATAAACCATTTATAAAATACGTAAAACCTTTTTAAATTATCTTATAATATTAAAGTTATTAAAGCTATAACAGTTATGAAAGCTTTAAAGCTATTAAAGTTATAAATTCTTTGAAATTTCCACGTTAATATTTAAATTTTCTCTTTTTATTTAACAGTTAATACCCTTATAAATAATTACTTAATTAAGAAATATTTTATATCATTAAAAAGATAAACTAATTCCGGTTTTAATTATTTTTAATGAACGATAATACGACCATTTATCGTAAAGATATTAAATTTTAAAAAAAGGGTAATTTTTATTATAAGTTCCTACAAGGTATAAAGCGTGAAACTTAACATTTTTTCCAACTTTTAAAGTTTCAAATAATAATAGCTTTACGCATATACGTCGTATAATGTAATTATATATATTAATATAATATTATTTAAATGTTAATTTTAATATAATTAATTATATTTTTTATATAATTTATTTATTAAGTTATTTAATTAAAAAACTTAAATAAGCATCGAATTTTTAAAAAGGATTTATAATAAAAAAGCTTATAAATTAATTAATAAAGAAATTATTTAAATAATAAGAAAATTAAAAAAAGAAAAAAACGTTAATTTATAAAAAAGTTCTTAAGTAAAATAAATCACTTATTAACGTTTTTATTTATAACGTTATGGAATTAAATCGGATTTTTTAAATAAGCTTTAAAAAGGTTTTTATAAAATTCCTTATTCATTAAAAATATTTAATAAAAGATTAACTTTAAATAGTTAAATTATTTAAAAAAGATATTATTTCTTTAAAGTTTAAAAGTAAATAACCTTATAAAATTAAGCTTAAATAAACGGTACTTTATATTATTAAATAACTTACAAAATTATAATTATAATAGTTTTAATTATATTTGATTATAATAATAATAATGAAAATTATTAAAGTTTAAATTTTAAAAATAAAAGAAAGCCGTTAAATAAAACGTTTTTAACTTATAATTTTAAAGCTGTTAAAGCTTTTTAAGTTATATCAGTTATTAAAGTTATAAATTCCTTTTACATTAATTTTTAAATTTTATTATTTTTATTTAAAAGTAAATAACGTATAGAATAATTACCCGATAAAGATATAATTAATATCATTATAAAGTTAATTTAATTTTAATTTTAATAGTTTTAAATGTACGATTATATAGCCTTTTATTGTAAAGATATTAAATTATGAAAGTAAAAGGTTATTTTTACTATAAGTTTCTAAGTTATTATAAAGTAAATAATATAAAACTTAACATTTTTTAACGTTTATATATTTTAAATAATAATACTATCACGTATAAACTTAATATAAAATTAAGAAATTCATTTTTATAATAATAAGATTATATTAAATATAATTAAACTAAATACGTATTTTTATTAAATTTATATATTAAATTATTTAATATAAAAGAAACGTTTTCTTTAAAATAAATTAATTATTAAAGATTTTAACGTTTTATTTATTAAGAAAATTATAATTACGTAATATTAAAAATCATAATTAATATATAAAAATATATATTTACGTTATACGTAACTTAAAGAAATTAAAAAAATAAAAAGGTTAAAAAGAAATTAAAAATATTATAAAAATTAAAAAGAATAGAAAATGAGAAAGAATTATAAAGGAATTAAAAAGTAAAGATTTAAAAATAATAAAAGATTAATATAATTACTTTAGATAAGATTTTTCTTTTTTTTCTTTTTTATTATTATTTCTTTAAATATTTAAAACGCTTTATAAAGTTTTAATAAATATCTATTAATAATCACTCTTAATAAAGTTTATTTATTTATATTTAAAAGGATTAAAAGGAAATTATTTTTAATATATTATTTTAAAATAAAAAATAGTTTTTTTATTGAAAGGTTTTAAAAAATTTAAAAAGTAATATTTTAAAAAGTTTATAATTAAAGAAATAAAAGGCTTATAAATTATTAAAAAGATTTTTATTATTTACTTAATATTAATTTATATATATATTTAATCACTTATTTTTCCGATTTATTTTAGAAGGTTTATGATTTTTATTAATAAAATGAAAATATTATTACGTTTTTTTTAAATTCGGGGTTATTGTGTCCACGCCGCGCGGGGACCTCATGTTAATTAATTAATATACGTTAATAAGTTAAAATAAATATATAATAATAATAATAATAGAAAAGCTTACGTGATAACTTTTAATAATTATTTACTTTTTCGCTTTATTTATTTAAGTAATATTAATCGTATTAAAATATAACCGAGATTATTAAAATCGTTTTAATTTACGCTTTTAAAATATATAAATTATAATTAATTATATTTAATATTAATAAAGTTATATAAGTTTAAATTAAAAGTGTTTTTAAAAACATACGATATAAAAAACTTACCGCTTTTTAAATCGATTTAAAAATATTACTTATTTATAAATAAATTTATTAAAAAACATTTATTTATAAAATATAAAGTTATCGATAAAACGTTATCGAAAAGTTAAAATTAAATTATTTTATTAAATATAAATTAAACGTATTTATATTAACGTTTTTTTAATTTTATACGTATTAACTTTATAATACGCCGTATTTAAACCTCGGCTTTTTTATAATTTAAATATTTTTTTTCTTCTTTACCACTTATACTATTCGTAAAATAAATTAATAAATTAAAAGTTTAATTTTTAAAAATCAAAAAAATCATGTTCTTATTTATAACTCCCTGCCATGTATGCAGGCATAAACGCTATATTATAAAATATCACCATCGTTTTCGTATTTTACTAGCCTAAATACACTAGACTCCGCAAGAGATGCTATTAGTAGTACAACATTCAACCCGATCACCTTTCTCTATCTGAGAACGAGAACCACGATGTCGATAATTAGGGCAGGAGAGCGAGTAGGTAGGTAAGGTAGCCAGCGTTACCACCAACGGACATTATAGTTTTTAATAGCCCAATCACGAAGGTCGTTCGTCCAAGCGGCACTGGGATCAGCGTGGTACATGACGATACCGTTTCCGAAGATGGCGATCCACGAAGAGGGATGTTTGACGTCTAGTTGTATAGCCTTCATCCTATCAGTATGAAATACCACCACAAGTAGCAAGGAAGGACAGGTGAGGCTACTTACCACTATCTTCGCCTCCCACCAACTGTCTAGTTCTGTTGCTAGATGGGGGTAATGTTTCCCCAGATGGTATTTAACAGTCCCATCCGAAAAGACGACTACGTACGTGTCATCATAGCCAAAAGCAACTTTTTCTATCTGGGTATCGAACTCTCCGGTCGGGAAGTTTTCAGGTAGAGAACACTGGGTGTCGTGGCGTGCATCGCGTGCGAAGTAGTCCCAGTTGGGACCAAGTGAGAATTCTAGAATCTGTGGCCTTGATGCTGAATCGAGCCAGGAGTTCAGCTCCATATAGACCAAGCTCACTAGTCCAGACTTAACTGAAGCGATGTTAGATAACCCGGAAGTTGAATAGTGCTGGTTACACCTACAGATACGATTCCCTGTATCTTTCCCAGTGCACACGACGTAGATACAGTCGTGCACACCCGCGCTTATAAACCCAACGTCGTTATTCTTTCCCCCACTTAGAAAGTCGCCAACGTCACTCGGGAGTTCGCTCGAAACTGGTGAGTTACAACTCAGCATGGTGTCATAGGGTCCTTACTAGTAATCATCTTTCCCGCCGCGACCAAAAAACCAGTTTTCGTCGTGAATGAAGATGACTGGGTGGAATTCATCGGGGATGTCGAAGAACCCTCTTGTTACCCAAGTATCAGAGGGTGAATGGGGCGGCGTTGGACTGGACTTTGGTGGGTCCGCTTCTCTCCCCTAAGACTCGTTAGTTCTGAAGGTATAGCCATCAGTTTACTCACCAGTCGGCTGTTATTTTCAAGGCCTTCTTCAGATTTGAAGTCACTATTTCGAGAAACCATCTTCCAATCTTGCGGTTCGCTATTGTTCAAGTCTTCGAATTTCATCGAGACCAACTTCTCTCTCATAGATTTATGCATTTCGGAGTTGGCGTTCTGCTGATGGCGCAGCTGATTCTCTAGTTCCGCGATCCGCTCTGAATACATGTTTTCCAAAGACACCTTCATCTCCTGTCGGTCGCGGTCGATGGCCTCAATTTTATCTAAGAGTTCTCTCTGAGATTGACGAATGATCTCTGTCATCTCAATATCGCGGGCCGTTAGAGCTTCTTTCATCTCGGCTTTCATTTCCTCGAACTCTCTCCGGTACTTCTCCCTCTCTTGAGCCAAGATGCTGTCGAGTTCCCGACCCGCACTCGTCTCATCTAGTCTTCTGTGCGCGTCAACCATCTCCTCTTGGATTTTAAGCGCAACGGGCGGATCGTTAGATGATACGAAGATTTGAAGAAGTTCCCTTGCGGACTGTCTTGTATTATAATGTCGGCGTACTTGGGATCCTTGACGTACCATAAAGCCCCAGAAATCCTCTGTCTCGACGAGTTCTTTTTCGTGCTTCACCCCTATGCCTTCATCACTCAGTCTCTCCCACATCGTCGTCGCCAGGATCACATGCTGTAGGGCATTCGGTCCACAGAGCTTATTGAACATGTATAAGTTCTTCCTCGCAGAACCTTGCATACGGTTATCTGTTATGCGGTGGAGGTAGATAATTCCGCTTAACCGTATCCGTTGTTTATATGATGATCCCAGCCAGAAAGCGATTTCCTTGAGAACTTCCTTGTCGGTTCGGTTCGTATCATCAAATCCTGGAGTATCCACAAGGTAGACATTTTTGTTCTTGAATAATGAGCATGGATAGACTCCCAAGCCTCGTGTGCCTTCAAGATGTTAGATTTCATTCGAGGCCTTCAACATTACATGTTTTTCTTACAGGCCTGAAGATCATGGCCGATTTTCACTTCCTTTTCAGTGCAGGTGGAAATGAGCGTACTCTTCCCAGCTCCAGTGACACCCATGACGGCAATGTATATATCAGACGCTCGGGGAACGAAGCCACCACCGAGATCGTCGGCAGAACGAAGAAATTCCGCCATGGTGCTAGATCCAGTAGTTGCCCTAGAGGAAAGGCGCTGTAGCAGAGTAGGGTCTCTCAATGCTTGTCCGATGACAATCAGCGGTAAGAATGTTATATGATCTCCAAGTCATAAATGGAATATTTACACTTGTTGAAGCATCCTCACAGCCACTCTTCCTCGGTGACCCCTCATCGGGGCTATGCAGTCGGAGACGAATCAGAGGTGCAGTAGCCGATGACATTCTGACGGTGACTAAGTGCTGGGTGGCTGACGGGATTGGGGAACTGGCGGATTTATCGGACGGGGTCGCCCGTTGAAATCTCACTACTGACCCCCTAATCCTCTATATAATAAAATCATAGATGAAGGTTGAAGTCCAACTATCACATAACGAAAACAGTTTATGTTTTCATCATGGATATTCATGAATTATCAGAATTGAGGTGAGGGCCCTACAACCCAAGCATACTCTAACACTTCCATGTTTCTAACGTACAAATAGGCCCTCAGACGTCATTATTCTTGTCATGGGAATAACAGGCTCCGGGAAAAGCTCCTTTATATCAGAATTGCTCCAAGAAGATGTGGATATCATTGGCCACAATCTCACTTCTCATACTTCGAGAGTTAGCTTCTTCATGCTCAAACATGAAGATGGCCGTCGCGTGTTTCTAATGGACACTCCTGGATTTGACGACACATATCGATCCAATGCTGAGGTGCTGAGAGATATTGCCTTTGTCCTGGCTAAGGTGTACCAATGCGGCATCAATGTGGCTGGTATCATTTATATGCATCGCATCACAGACAACCGAGTGTCTGGATCTTCTGCCAAGAATCTTGAGATTTTGCGAAGGCTTTGTGGCCCTAATGCATTCCCAAGAATTGTACTAACGAGTTCGATGTGGGATTCCACTGTCCAAGATCCGGCATTGCTGCAGGAAGCTTTCAACCACGAAAACCAGCTCAAGAGAACAGAGAATTTCTGGGGCTCGCTTCATCGCGGTGGAAGCCATATTATGAGATGGATGGGCGACAGGGAGTCTGCGCTTGGTGTCATTCGATATTTGATGGATCTCTACGATGCCCGTGGCAATGCCATCTTAAAGATACAGAAAGAGCTAGTGGATGAAGCAAGGTCCCTAGACGATACCGATGTAGGGAAAATAGTCCAGGATGGATTCGTTCAAGCGCTTGAAAAACATCGAGAGGAGCTTGAAGACCTCTCATCTGAGCTTTCCCAGGCACTCCGGGAAGGTGACAAAATAATGGCGTCCGAGTTACGAGAAACCATAGACGCGACGGAGCACCAGCTAGAAAACCTGGAGTCATCCCATTCAGCCATCAAGACCAGCCTGGAACACTTATCAGAAGATAAAACTCGCGAGTACCAAGAATTGCACACCCAGATTCAGGAAGACCTGCGACTCATGACGGAAAGCATGAAGCAATACCAAGAGGACTGTCGAAGACTCGTCGAGGAACAGAAGACAAATATCGAAGCTCTTCGGCAAGCTCAAGCAGAAAGCGAGCTCCAAAGGCTGTCGCTGGCAGGAACGCTCTCAGAGTCTCCTGGAACCGATACGAAGGGGGCCTCCAAACTCAACAAACCCGATCGAGAGCTCCATGGACAATTCGAAGAGGAACAAATCGAGTTGACAGGACGTAAAAGAGACCGAGACAAGAAAATGAGGCGTAAACATAGGTGGCTTCTTCTAAAGAAGAATTCTCTGCCCATGTTGAGCATATTGGCAGGGATCGGGGCTACGGTAGGAGGTGGCATTACAATCAACCCAGCGCTCATCCTCGCTGGGTTTGGGCTCGTGGCGAGCGGTGTCTCGAAGCTCAATTTCAATCGACATACTAAAAGAAGGGAAAGGCAAGATGAACTATTCTCAAGAGATGCAATGATAGGCATAGCATCAACTTAGAGTAATCTGTTTCGAACCGAAAGCCTGCTCTTCGGGTCTGTGTAGGAACAAGTCACTGGCCCAGACACATACAAGAACGAGAGTAAGTGTGGGGAGAAAGGAATGAAGCTGGTAATGAGAACAGGGCGCAAAAAATAAAATAGGAGAAAAAGGGAATACGTACAACACCAGGGATTCGCTGGTCGTCACCGACCCAACTACTAATCTGGCCGTATCTGGCTTGTCTCTGGGAGAGCGGACGGGATCCCGAATTTTCCAGATCGTATGGTCGTACGTGATAGTTTTTGTAGCTAGAAAGACTTATATTCTAGCGACTTTGTATGTCATAGGCAAACGAGAATAGGGGTAAAAAGGGGGTGGGGACAATATCACCCCATTTATTTGACCAACTCAATATTATGTCTCAATTGATACGCTTGACTCATTCCACATGGGATCCAATACAATAAGGTCCATCCCAGTTCCAAGATCACCATGTAGACTATATAGGGGTAACCCTCTAGTGGATTTAGCCACCAATACAGTGTGTGGACTAATGAGAAGGTTAGCTACGATAGGCATTCGGTAAAGTCTACTTGATTCACTCACTCCGACGCAGGTTGAATAGCGTATCAACGTGTCAGGGAAAGTGCTGTTACCATAAGGCCAAGACGAACGAAGGCATAGCTCCGTCTGGGCTGGGTCAGGCTACACAAAATGAAACCGGTCAGCATGAGTTAGAACGTACGGATCCTCGATGACTTACTTGAGCGCAAGCCTGCTTTATACAGTTGCAAGCACATTGGGGTCGGTTGAAGGGATCGAGGATGTAAGGGTCGTCGCCGCCGATCAGGACACACACGTTATCTGCGTTCAGAGATCTCTCTGCCCGTGGTTCTTTGGATTGGATGATAGGACCTGATAACACGCATGCTGCTAGAAGCAAGCCACTCAAGATATGTTGCGCGTACATCTTGTAGTGAGGAAGTTGTCTACTTGATGGGCTGTATGGTTGGCGGCGTAGAGCACATAGAATTAGGGGGCGCCTATCCAGGAGTTTGGGATAAAGCTTAAGCTACAAAGAAAGACATCTCTGGTTCCTCCTTTACATATACCTGGCCATAGAAGCTAACTAAACCACTTCAGCTTCGTCGTTGCCTAGAATCCTGTATGTACCTTACCTAGGCTCCCATCCCGAATGTCGTAGAACATATACTCCAAATCCTACCAAATATGACTCGTAATCTTAAAATGACCTGCCTTTCTATGCCTGCGCCGCAACGTTGCATTTAGCCGCGGCCCGAAATCGTCCCATTGAGCAATATTGAGCTTCCATGGGGCTGTAGATAATGGTCAATGGCTGCTTGAGTCAGACTATCAGCTATCCCTATGCTTAATACCACAGTATATGACAACCTCGTTGAGTTATCAAGAGCCTAGAACAGTGGCACAGCTATTATCAACAACTCGTCGGATGACCTAGGCTTCACCGATTCCTGGCCAGTTGCTTTCCCTCGAAGACGAAGATACTCCGTCGTATCGTAGGGTCGGAATCTCTTATAATCAGGCATCGGAAATCTCATAGTCAGGCCCATAAACAGCCAAGGCAAGTCTTATAGAGCTGAGAGTTTCCAGCTAGGTGGCCGTACATAGAATCTTGGGGAATTTCGAACCATCCCTACACTCCATATGATCGTTCTCCAATGCTGGCATCCCAGTTAAGTGATTCTTAGAAGAATCCGACTGCCGCAATCCTCCCGGGGTGACGATCCGAGGGCGACCTAAGTCCCTTTTACGTCTTGAAGTTTCTCGCGAAGAATTCATGCACCGATGTAAGGCCAAATTCAGCAGCAGCTTTCTCAGCACAATCACCCGTGGGCACGTCACTAGCCCATCTCTGGGCCGTAATGTTGACGTTAGGACCCATAGCAGCAACCTCATCTTCAGTATACGGCTCGACAATAACCGGCTTCCCAATAGCCTTCCCTATCTTCTCCCCTAGTTCTCCAATCGTAAGTGACTCAGCCGCAATGTCAATCTCTCTGCCTGAGTATTTCTCAGGCTCCGAAAGGGCCTTCACGACGACCTTCCCCACATCCGAGGCATCAATCCAACCAATCTTAGCTTCCGGGCTAAAAGCCGTCTTTAGGACTTTCCGTTCCTCAAATCCCGGAAAACAGTAATGACCCAAGGGTGGTATGAAATTCTGCAGGAAATTAGGCAGCCTGATGATAGTCCAGCGATTAAACCCAGCGTTCCTTACAAGGTTCTCAATCGCGTCTTTGACGAGCCGGTACTCGTGCATAAGGTGGTCCGGACCCCATCCAGGGAACGATTCGTGCTTCCCGGTGTTCATGGCCGAAGAGTAGATGAACCAAGATACTGACGCTGACTTAGCTGCTCCGATGACGTTTTTCGTGTGTTCGACGTCGCGCGCAACGCCTTCAGCTCCGTTGCCGGGGACGTTGAGGAATACAACGTCCATGTTTTGCGTTG
Source organism: Hypoxylon sp. FL0890 (assembly GCA_022497025.1). Taxonomy (NCBI): domain Eukaryota; kingdom Fungi; phylum Ascomycota; class Sordariomycetes; order Xylariales; family Hypoxylaceae; genus Hypoxylon; species Hypoxylon sp. FL0890. Next base: position 653,886 of record MU386552.1, on the reverse strand, counting down.
CTCTCTTCAGGGACTCTGTGTCTTCGTACGAGCCCCTCGACAAGCTTCGAGCCTAATTCTGATAGCGCTTTGGCGGCTTGCGAAGAAGGATTGCGGACGAGAGCGTAAACATCATGGCCCTCCTGGAGGCAATGCAGCACGACGCCTCCGCCTTGAGTTCCTGTGGCCGCAGTGACCAGGATTCTAACTGGTGCCATGTTGTGAGGAGGCCTGCAAAGTTGAGAAGCTGGGATGAGAGGCCGGGGATTGAATCGTCAGCGAATGCGACTTATACTACATGTATACAAAATGACCGAGCCATGTAAGGTATGAGCCAAATTACGTCTATATATCACTACACAATAGTGTATTTGTCAGCAAGCATTTCCAAGTGCGCCTTGGCGTGGACTCGGAGAATAGGTTGAACCCGGAGGATCGAGTTTTAGTTTCCTTTGACCAGACGCTCCATGGTTTCGATTTCTACTGGTATACTGCTTCAGCAGTTGCTCGTGTAGGCGTAAGGCGTAAGGCAGCTAAGATTAGCGGCCTAATACGAAGACCGAGAGAACCTTGACCCACAGGGACTCGGGAAGTCAAGGCTACAAGATCCTTCGTACCCATCATCGCTAGAGGTACTCAACCAACTACTCACTTGAGAGCTTGCGCAGCGAGAACCCGTCATTCTGCAGCTTCTGGAACACGCAATCAGGGTCGTATTTGGCCGCCGTCTCCCAGAGTCTTCGGATATTCCCTACGCCGTAGCTACGCAGTACATCTTGCGATGAACTGGCAAAGTTCATCGATAAATACTCGAGGAATAGCCTTGTCTCTCTCGCTAGCTCTTGTGCCCTTTGGCTCATGGTGCTGACAGCCTGGTGTGCAGCTGCGTCGTCGCCGTCTTGAGGCCACTCATCAGTGAAGACCCACCCTAAATTGTCAATGTGTTAAGCCCGGTATTCGTAGAAATAGGGGATAAGGTACTTACAACACTGGGACACCTTCTCTAATCCCATTGAGTTCACTCCCCTGTCTTCACCCCAGGTAGAGCCAGCTTTGACGTGTACGATGCCATTCTCCCTCATCTAGAGATACATAATAAATTTAGTTGTCGAAGACCAATTACAACACCAGTATTATCGACACTACTGAAGCCCGGGTTAGGCGTATGCCCGCGAGTTCGAACGGCGAACTTCGACCCTGACTTGACAACGATCTTAAGAATTTTGGCAACCTCTTCGGTGTTGTGTGGTTGAACATAAGCTGCGGCTGGGTTCCAGCATGTTTGAGACTTTGGCAATAGTTAGCACACTGGCAGGCAAAATGTTGGCCGTTATTATGGTATTATCAGCTTACCAATAACTTCCCCTAACAGATCCGTATTCCGAGGTAGCCTCTGAGGTGATTACACGACCGAGAGATGCTGCTTTGAGCTTGTCAACTGCAGTTACGACACAGTTAGCAGTCTCTAACTCGGAAGACATAGAGATCTTCTTGACTTTCGATACCACCAAACGTTTTTTAAAAGTTGGTGAGAAAACTTGTGGTCAGGTGTCATTTGATGCGGCTGAGAATCTTGCCTTTATATAAGCTGCAATATGAAAGGGCTCCAAGCCAGGAGCTCGGGCGCTTTGTTGATGTCGATGGTGGTCGAATGAATACATTACAATACACCACTCACTGGCTGACAAGCAAGGGTCGAGGGTTTAGAACATGCGGTTGGACTCTGGAAGGGACGAGTGTTGGACATGGCGGTCCAATTGAAATTTCGCTCAAGCCTGTAAGGGACCATTCGGCATGGAAGTGATAAACTCACTAGAGTTATATCATAATCGAATTCACAAAGTCGGATGTGAAGAGCAATCAAACGAACAAGCCAAATATATTAGAAGTGCGCTGGTATAAATGACAATGTGGTACATAGTGTATTCATAGCGTAATAAATCGGGCGTGTTTTTTCGCGGAGGTGTGGCTATTCTCTTCGCAAAAATAGGATAGGATTCTGGTAAAGTCACGTTGGTATCGAATCGTCACCTGGATAATCCATCTACCATGGAAAGCAAACGGGATAAGTTGGCGTCTGACCAAGTTATGTAAATTCATGTCGATGAGGGACTGGTACTTACCTGTTATTGAAGACAGCATACATAGTTCCATATGGGGAGAAAGTCGCGTTGCAGGCTTAACCGATCACGTTTTTCTAAAAGGGATGGACTGAGTGTTTTCCCTGACTTTTCTAAAGCGTGTCTTCTTAGGTGTAAGAGGACCGTGTAGCGCATCTTGGATTTGGCGCGCCGTAAAGCCCGTCTTCTGGGACAATTGAATATAGGTCAGCTCGGGGAAATACTTCCTAAGTGTTCGGACTGTTAACTTGTCGTCCCTCGTGAGTTCCTTCGCCCTTTTCTGCGGGATCCTGTTGGGGTCCCTGGGTCTATTCACTTGAGATTGAGAAAGTCCTCCGCGAAGTTCCCGGACCTGGGGGTTCTGCTGCAGTCGAGCCATCTCTTGAGCATCCACGGGCTCTGGAGTGGTGAGCTCCAGACGCTTTCTCTTGAGGCAATCGAGCTTTTCTTCTAGATCCATCATCGCCGGCGTATATGAGTAGCAGTATTCCTCGAATAAAATTTGAGATTGGAAGATTGGACAGTTGATTGAAGGTGAAAATGATGGGAGAGATATTGATCATGTCCCAGAAGTTACTAGAAGACATTCACGATCATGTATCATCCCATAATAGCATTGCTGGTATGATACATGGGTGTCGTTCCGGGGCTGAAGTACTGGCTTAGCGCTAATAACGCTGAATCCCTGGCGGAATTTTAGGGCCAATCGTCATTCGACCCAGCTGCCCCAGCAAAGTATCGAAGTGCGGGGCCGCGGCTCCACGGCGCAAGCTTTTCTGATAGCGATTAGAATTGGAATATACGGGTCATCGAATTCTACATCCGACAAGAGCCTCAGGTACTTGCTATCGACTTTATATGATACCAAGCTATTCTACATATTCTGGCCAAGTTGAATACACCGATGATGTGCGACGGTAGTCGTGCGCTTCGATGGTGAAGAGCTGGGCCTGCAAGACCAGGAAGCTCTAGTCCTACCATCGACCGCCATTAAGATGCAGCCGCCACGAATTATCCTGCGCCGTCTCCTCGTCCTCCGCTCCTCGAAATCCCCTTCTATCGCCCGGCCTTTCACGATAAATACCAATCTCGCTTCTCGAGGGCGACCACAGATCCCATTTCTATCCGTACCGTTAGTCAGGAATCAGCAGTTCCGATACCTAACAACCGAGAGGAAGCGATGGCTAGCCTATGAAGTCTACCTCGGCTTCAAGTACACCTTCTACGTCTGGGCCATCATCGGTTTCTCCGTGGCTGGTTACTGGGCTATACAGCAGGAGTGGCTCGAGAGAAAATACCCGACACCGCACGAATGGAGCTTTTGGACTCGGCTGCGATTCAGACTGGCAAGATGGGCCCCCGATCGGACGGATACGCCGACGGTAGATTGGGTTCTCGTTGGAAACTTCGTTAAGGACGTTCTTCAGAGGTTGGAAGATGAGAACATTGATGGCGCCGGGTTGCTACCGAATAAAACTGAGAGCGGAGAAATATTGGGGTACGACATAACGGCGAAGAGCGAACCGTGGAGGAGAGGCTATTACGAGGCCTTGATGCTATGTGCGAAGGCGGCAGAATACTTAGACGACCATGTCGTGGATAAGACACGACATCTTGTATTCCCGAAGGACCAGGTCTTAGGACCATCGAATCCGAACCCGAAGCCCATTTCCCACGGTTCGCCTAGCGCTCCTCGCGAGAAGGATTGCGAGCGTGCCTTCGAAGCACCGGAAACCATATACCAGAAGATCTTAGCGACGAAAGGCTTCACGCCGAAGCAAAATATGGACGCCGCGTTAGAATACGCCTCTTGGCTAGACTTCAAAGGCATGCTCGACGCCTCTGAAACGATGTACGAGAGGGCGCTATCGTTGGCCGCGGAAAGCTCGTTACCAGCTCCACCTCCCTACGACCCGCAATCCTTCGTGCTCCATGACACCACGCGCCAACCCTCCGCGAACCTCCTTACCACCTTAACAGCTCTCGCCACCCACAAGGCGCGCATCGGCGACGTCGCCACAGCTCTCCCAATCCTCCTCTCCATCCTGCGCGCGCGGCGATCCCTCCCAGACCCACAACCCACGAAAACAACATACACCGACCCTGAAGAAGAGCACTCCTCCCCTTGGACCCTACAGAATGTAACCGGCACAGCCAAACGCCTCCTCTCCCCGCCAAAATACCCACCGCCTCCAGACGACGGCAACAAGCCGCCCGTCCGGGATGCGAAGGAGCTGTGCGAGGAAGCCGCGCTGAATCTCTATATCGGGGAGATCATCTACGCCTCCTCACCCTCTAGCTCAAGAAACAGCCGCGAGGACGGTCTAGCATGGACGCGCGAAGCCGTCGATCTCGCGGAGGAGCAGCTACATAAGCTAAATAACAGCGAAAATGCGGATGATGCCGCTGTAGCCGTAGCAAAGAAGACGTGCCAGGAGTGTCTAAACACCGGCCTAGAGAACTGGCGGACAATGGTAGCACGACTCGCGAAGGAGGAGAGGGAGAGGGAAGCAAAGGAGCCAACTAAGGCTTCAGGAGGATGGCTTACAGGCCTGTGGAGTGAAGGCAAGACAGAAACGACAGGAGGACGATGGACTGCTGAGGAAAATGTCGTTAAGGAGAGGACAAGGAGGGCTTTGGAAGTACTCGAAGAATCGGAGGCCCCGAAGCCTAGTTTTGGATCCTTGTTCCGGGCGTAAATTTGTAGGAATACATGGAGTCACCGATCTGCTATTACGCTCTATTTTTGACCAGCTCTATTTGCGTGGAAGAATTGGCTTATGGGGTGCATGGATGGGAAGAGTTGTGGTCCTGCAGCTTGGGTACGCTCGCTGATGCTATCTACATGTAGAATGTGTTAGTTGTTGGACGTTGTGAAAAGGAAATCTAGCAAAACATGAAGAAAACTCAATGCATTAATTTTCTGCCTCATCATTCATTAAGTGTGCTCTCTGCCATTTTCCATGGTTTAGGAGCTTTTATTCGTTGAAAGTCATCGTTGAAATCCATCGCCAGCCAAGTCAGAAAGCAAAGAATAGAGGATGGTCGTCTACTTCTCGTCCTTAGCCTGTCCAGCTTCAGACGGGCGCTCCACGACAATAAGTCGCGGCTTCTCGCCACCCACATTACCACCACCTCCCTCCCCAGCCTTTTCGAGGCCATTCTTGATCTTAACCTCCTCGCTGTCGTCCTTCTCACCCGTAGGCTCATCATTTTGCCACTGTCCCCAGTCGTGGGGGCCACTCGTCTCGACCACGGGGTCAGTGAATACGACATGGAACTCGGGGTTCACATACTCCTCGCCCTCAGGCGTCATGGCTACCTCCTGCAACCAGTCGAGGATCACGTCACGACCTGTGATGAGGGTGAGCTCTGTGTAGTACGGCTCGCCGCTGCTGAGGACGGGACAGCCTATTTGCGTGAAGGTTGTTGTTTTGGGGTTGCCGTCGGGGCCGGAGAGGACCATGCCTGCGGGTTCGATGGAGGTTGCGTAGGCACGGGCTTTCTGGAGTGGGTTTACGTGTTAGTTAAGTTACTAGAGCAAATAGAGAGAAAGTAGATGAAGGGGAAGTATTACATGGGAGGGTGCTAAAATATAGAAGGACGAGGGAAGCAATAAAATAAAACTCACATTTCTCAGAAAATGGTTCCCAAACTCCTCATTCTTCAACTCCCAGATGGGATGCAAGCCGCCGACAAGCGCAAGGCAGTTAATACGCTTCTTCCAGGTCTCCCAGACAGGGAACAGATCTAGATACTGCTCAACCGTATCCGCACCATCACCCACTCCAATAACATCGATCCCAGCACGGTCATTCACAAAATGCGGAATAACCTCATCAAAAATATAGTTCACATGCCGCATGAAAGTCTCATTGCCGGGGACCTGGTTCTTCTTCGTGACTGTATTGCCATTGTGCACAGCGCTCTTCATGGGCGTGGCATCGTAGGCGGTGCGGCTAAGAGTGCGGTTACCGCCCGGCCACCAGATGAGCTCGCCCATGTTGGCCAGGATGATACCCGGAGGACTGGGGTCCGAGGGAGAGGAGCGCTGTTTGAGCAGCGCGGATACGATGGAGACCATGGATCCTTTGTTCACGCCGCCAGGGCCACCGATTACGCGGTGAGCGAGGGCGCCGAGGTCTTGCACTGTCTCGCCGAAGATGACGACCACGCGGGACTTGCAGGCGATGTCCTTGCTCACGAAGATGGGGGCGTGAGGTTTGGAAAGGTCGGTGGTGCCTAGGGGCACCAATTCCTTCTTCAGCCCGAGGTTCTCCAGGCGCTCCCAGATCACTTTCTGGATAGCCTCTGTATTACCGTTTGCGTTAGTCTGGCTCCTAAAAAGACAGGATGACGGTTGGAAAAAGAGAAGGAGAGATACGTACGGTTCATGGCGAAGCGCTGGCGGTCGTTCCATCGCGGGTTGCGACTCAGGAAGTACTTGAAGTAGTTGTCAGGGTTGTCAATGGCTCGAACTTCATCATCTTTATTAATGAAGTAGCTAAGAGGGGTAGCTTGTTAGTGAAGGAACCACGGTATCTAGGTAAAAGTGAGGGTAAATCCAGAGTTACCTACCCGAGCTCCTTCAGATCACTGGGAAACTGAGGATCTGCTGGCAGACCTGACCACTTTCGTCGGAACATCTTGGCGTTGGCTTGTCGACAATGAGAGCAGAGTGAGTATTACTTCGTAATATGGGTTCCCACAAACGAGTGAACTTGTTTGCGCAAGGTTTTTTATGTTGTACGTTTCCTGTGAGGTTCCAATATAGATGTTCACGAGTTGCGATGCCACTAGGGAATAACAGACTGGGGTAGTTCCTCGAGCTTGCTACCTTATGTAGGTATCTTTGAGGATGGTGGTAAGGAGAATATTGATGTATGGTCTGTGAATCAAATAAATATTAAGTTAACAAACGGCATAGGGTAAATCGTTTGCAATGGGGACACTGAGGGAAGCTGCAGACTGGTTTCCACATTACACATTCGGTGATAGTTGCTTCTACCTTGAAAAACCAAGACATGCCCATCGGTATGCATTATACGTCTTCCTCCGCACAGCTGAGAGCTCGATATTTTAGTCGCCCAGGGAGATTCTAGATACTGAAATCTTGAAAGATCGGGCAGCTATTCGCATATTCTTGCTATGACCGCGCCAAGGAGCAATCGAGGCTGTAATAGTAGAGGTTCATCCAGGTCTATTGTCGTAATAATATAATGTACACCCTGATACGCCGCAAGCATTAATCGTGAACTGGCGTAGCGTGACCATATATCCTACAACAGCCGTAACTTGTTCTCGACGTTACCAGCTAGCCTTGCGCACACCCGGTAAGTTACCCGCGAGAGCCTGCATCCTGAAGTTGTACTGCGCAAAGGGTCAGATCATGTCCGGATTCGCCATACAGCAAAGGAGGTCTTACTCTTGACATCTTGAAGTCGCGTAATATACCTCTGCCCTTCCCACCTAGCAAACATCGGCCCCGGATTTGTGTCGGTCGCGTGTAGCAGTGCATCTGAGTTAATTGTAGCTGGGCTTCGGCTCGTGTTCGTTGAGGGAGTGTGGTATTTCGGATGATGTATCGCAGAGCTTGTCTGTTCAATTGCGTGACTCTCGTTAGAACCGACATGTTAGGTTGAGTGGATTTGATCATTTGCGCACCTCTCAGGCTCGAATTGAGCGTAGGCCTTTCTCTTGGAATGGTCTCGGATCGTCTTGATATTGATGAAGCAGCCAATATCAAGCTTCTTGGCCCGGAACATCGACATCTTGGCGGCGTTGATGGGAATTCGTCTCTGGGTCGTGAATCAATTCGAGGCTTGAAACTTTTGGAAGTCGTTGCTCAATCTGCATTCTCTGCCATCATTTTCACAGCTGGTGCCGGCCCGGTTAATCCTTGGCAGTTAATGTACCCAAGCAGCCCAAGAACCCAAGATAAGGATGGCGATTAGGACGGCGATAAGAATAGCGGGTCGATAGATCCTGAGGTCCAATTTTTTCAGGGGATCGTTGTACAGTGGGATGTCAAAAGTTTAGACCCGGTGGCTGGTATACAGTACGGACCGCCACAGACACCTTACCCAATTAGGCGCAAATACAGTGCAGTTTTTGAATTAAACAGTACCATTTCAATAATATCCCACCATTCCCATAATAGGAAGGCGGTAGTATTTTGCCACCAATTAAAACCTTATCGCACGCAATTTATGTCTTCGTTACAAATATCCAAATAACTTCTTTAAAACCTGATTAAATCAATTGATATTTATATCCTTTGGAAGCGTAAATTGAGACAATTCTAATGATATAAATTTCATTTAGATGCACCCAATATTAGGCTCGCAATTGGGGTATAAAACCTTATAAGGGCATTTTGGAAGGCCACGTGATAGCCCCGAGGTTGACCTGCCCAAGGGTTGCCAAACAGCTTCTTATACATATAATAGCACCAATATATGATGCATCCGGACGAAACTTATATCGTTGGAATCGCCTCAATCTGCGCTTCCAAAAGATATAAATCCCAATTGATTTGATCAGGTTTTAAAGAAGTTATTTGGATATTTGTAAATGACGTTAATATTAGCTTGCGATTGGCGGCAAAACGTCGGGGAATGGTGCAATTGAAAGCCGCACTGTTTTAACCCTAATTAGGGAAGGTGGCCTTGGTGGGTCCGTATCGTATACCAGCCACCGGGTCTAAACTTTTGACATCCCACTGTACCTAAACGTCAGACCCTAGGTACTGCGCAGCCTTAAGGAAACCATATGGGTCGTCTATGACGTCGACTTGCTCTTCACTGCAAACAGCTTCTCGACGGCAAACTCATGAAAAATCAGATCGCCCTATGTAATTGATATCGATAAGGTAATTTGGCATCCGATGACGTAGGTAAGAGAAGTAAGGTTCATAGAGAAACTGTTTATAAAAGCTCAATCCAAGCTGTCAAGTCTTCCTCTTTCAATACCATACTTGTTCGCGACTCACAAACCTCCATAACCTGTTTCGTTGAATAAGTCACGCTCTAAATTTACCTACTCCAAACAAAGCACATATCCAACATGTCTGGTTACTCTAACGTCGGTCAAGGCGCTGTTTACGAGGACGGAGACCAGAAGAACCTGAAAAACTCTGAGGTTCCTGGCCGTCCACGATACGAGGAGGGCGTTGAACACTCCCATCTTCCAAATGACTCCAAAGATGAAAGGTCTATCGCCAACCGGTTAGCCAACGAAGAGGTAACATTTGCATCACAGCCATAGAGGTATCTCGAGCACGAGGCTGACCACATACAGCGCAAGTTGAACCGCAAGGAGCAAGACGACCCCGAGACAGCCGCCTCAAAGAGGGACCCGACTTTACCAGTAAGTCACGATCAATGGTTGAACTAAGAGATCGATCGCCAACTAATTCCTATCACAGGCCAAACTCCACGGCAATGAACCTTCGAAAGGCGCAAAGATCGATGCTGATCTGAAGGCGGACGAGGAGGAATATTTGAAGCAGAAGCACAAGAAATAAACACCACACTTCCGAATATTGCCTGACTGAGGCGCTCAATATATAGAACCCATGAATGAAAAATAACATTATTGATTTCGCATCGATGGATCTATAATGGCGTTCAAAGTGAAACCAATGCTACCGTGCCCTGTGATTCCATGCCGTAGTACATCGCCCTCACAGCTTCGCGCCATTTGCCCTCCTCTTCTCTCGTTCCCTGTCTTTCAGGAGTCTTCTCAGAATCTTCCCGCTTGGGCTCTTGGGTATCGCGTCAATGAATTCAATTCCGCCCTTAAGCCACTTGTATCTGGCTTTATGAATCTCGACCCACTTGTAGATTTCCCTGGCGACTTCTTCATCCGGTTTAGACGCTGCCGCAGCGGATTTCACCACAAATGCCTTCGGCACTTCTCCAGATCCTTCATCCGGTATAGGGATAACTGTGCAATCATGGACATCGGGGTGGCTAAGGAGATGGGCTTCCAGCTCAGCCGGAGCAACTTGATGGCCCTAGATAATTCTCATTAGTGACGACGCTCTTTAGGTAGAAAATACAGTAGATGAATAGAAGTGTCTCACTTTGACCTTGATCAGCTCTTTCAGACGGTCGACGACAGCTATATGCTCGTTTCCAGACGGTGCCTTCTGAACAACTGCGACATCTCCAGTCCTCATCCAGCGGCCGTCATGGTCCCATACGTAGGCCTCAGAAGTAGCTTTCTCGTTATTCAAGTAACCAAGAGTCACAGAAGGGGACTGGACCCAAAGTTCACCACGCTTGTCGTATTCCGTGATTTCATGTCCGTCTTCGCCTATCAGCTTGGCCCGGGTAGCTGGGACAAGAGATCCCGAGGTTCCCACCATCACATCGTTCTCGCCCGTACTAACGATAACCGTACTCGTCTCAGTCATCCCATAACCCTGGCCAACTTGTAAAGATGGGAATGCCTTGAGCATGTCCTCGTGTGTCTCGGCACCGAGTGGCGCAGCACCCGTGTAGACAAACCGGAGGCTAGTCAGATCGTATTTGGAGCATAGTTCCGGATTCCGCAGCATTTGGATGACGATAGGAGGGACCTAATTACACTGTTAGTACCAACCCATTTTGTGACACAGACGGAGGACGAACAATATGCATAAAGTTAATCTTGAACCTCTGGATGGTCTCTAAGAAGGTCTTCAGTTCGAACTTAGGCAAGACAATGACTTCGTCTCCTCGGTATGTGCCTGCTTGCGCTACCACAACCAATCCGTAGATATGACTGAATGGTAGGAGGCCTAGTTGGACCTGGGTCTCGACGCCCTTGGCTCTTCTTCCTGTATCTTCGTGCCACCGGAGTTGCATCATGTTCGCTATTACATTTCGGTGTGCGATCATGACCGCTTTCTGCCCTGCTAGATTAGCGTCTATACCTCCTTGAGAATGATTGGGAGAAAACTGACAGGAAGACCAGAAGTACCACTGGAATAGCATAAATAAGCGACTTGTCGACCACCTTGCCCTTTCGTCCAGACCAGCGGCTCAAGCTCGGGGAGCGACCGACCCTCCTCAATCAGATCATCTAAGGATTTGAATGGAACTGGCTCAAATTGCCCAGGTAGTCGTAATATAAATACTTTGTCATCCGGTATACCGCACGCTCTCGATGCCTTCAATGCCGTATCCAGTAGGGGAATACACGTGAAGAGCGCTTTGGCTCCCGACGACTTGAGCTGATGTTCCAACTCAGCCGCCGAGTACATCGCGTTGCCTGGCGTTATGATCCCTGAGAGGCGATGTACCGCAAATGTCGACATCATATAGTCAATCTAAATGACAGTCAGCGTTGATACCCCCAGTCACCAGAAGCATTCAGAGTACCGAGTTGAAAGAGAAAAGCCCGACGACCTTGTCCCAAGGGGTCTCCTCATTTGCTCTCCAGCCCAAGCGTTTCGCTAGTGACCTCGCCAGCAGCTGATACCGCTCAGTCATCTCTGCCACCGTGTACGTCTTCCCCGTAATCCCACAGGTGTAGGGATTCCGCGATCTTGAAAGCGGTTGCCTGCCATATCTCTCACTGCTCCAGAATTCATGTATGGGAATTGAGTCCGGCGGATCTAGAAATCGCTCGTAAGTTCTGTTGTCCTATCTTGAGATGAGGGTATACATATACTCACCGAACGGCAGTTGGGGTACCCAGGGCGGCGGGGTAAACACCATCTTGTAGTTGTCTATTCGTTGGAATGCAGGGGTATTTTCTATGTATCGGACAGGTCGCTCGAGTCTATGAGAAATCGAGGAAAAGAACGCAACTTGAGGGTCTATTAAAACAAAGGGTCCTCGTCGAGGTCCTCACAAAGGAAGCTGACTTCAGAAAGGAATTCGGTGCTTAGCCCAAGCTACGGCGACGGGTATAAAGTGTAAATGGACAACGCTCAGAATGCCGAAGAATTGACCCTTACGGAATGGTCCACACATTCGTGTTGAGCTAACTCCGCATATCCCTTGTTTCTGTCAACCCCCCACGGCTTTGAATGTCGGAATATTGCTTTTGATTTGGGGATGTGGAGATGTCTTAGGTTCTAGCCGGGGTAAAATCCTAGGAACACCGTACCGTACCTGGCAAGGTCTACATGTATGTAGGATGTATACAGGTGTGTCACACACAGTCCAATTGGCCCCTTATTTCTTGTCTACTTCCACTAAACTTACCAAGTCTCCCATGCCATTGTATAACTGTTACCTCCTATTATCTTCCATTTACTTCATTACCTGAACCGAGTATTCGTTGGCTCTAGCAATTGTGTAACGGATTACGTCCTCCACTATCAGCCACGGGCCACCGATGTAAGACCTCGGGCTAGCTCGGTTGACAATTCACCCACATTTTACCGAATCAGTTGTACCCCAGAACCCCAGTCACGCCAAAGCCGCACTTGGCACTAGCGTGCACTAGCAGCCAATAGGAAGTCTGTCTCGGACCAATATCTAGGGGTATGGCGTTGCCTTCGAGATCATGAACCACGGTTATCCCTGTCTCATCTCCCGACGTCACCTCCTTGCAGGCTACGACTTGAGCCTCATATATTACTGTAAAGAGCTAGGCTTTGAACATAAAGTAAAGTAGCTGTAGTATAGATCGCTATCCTCAGCTCCTTAAATTGTGTCTGGGGAGTCCGCCTTCGCGTGGCTTTCTTGCAACACGGCATGGCTTTGGGAAGAACCCAAACGCAACGGACATCGTACGATATTACTTAAATGGGAGCAGCCACAACACCGACCAGCCAGAACATGATAATTCACTGCTTGGGGAACGATAGCTCCATTTCGCCCGCCGGCACCGGGCCGTAATAGAAATCCTCAATCCACACAATCGTAATCAAATATCATGAACCTTCATTTTCCCAACCAGCTTTAAAACGGAGAACCTTAGTGTTAACAGTCAATACCGAAATAAGTAGATATGTACGGCCTATCGAAGTGCCCTAAGAAATATACACGAAGTATTCCAAGGTGCCAACTCCTCTCTTTGCTCTTCGCCCTTATCATATGTCAATAGTGTGCAGACGAGACAACTTCAGATTGCGGATTGTGCTTGTATCTTGTAACGAAGGATCTCATCGTAATTTTCAGGAGATGCAATCAAGACTTAGCACATACGCAATAGATGTTCATCATCTCCAGTACAATTCCTCTAATGATATTGAGCCCCGAGGTCCTCGTTTTACTCCTGCGTAATCTACGTAACCTATAAATCTCGGCGACAGTCGATCCGGTCAAGTCATCTGAAAAGATGTAGATACGTGAATTGAATGAGGTAAAACGCGGATCACACCCATTAAGGCTGAAATATTTTCGATTTGAACTCATACTCAGCTATGGGATTAGTTCATTCCCATAATAGTCTCCTTGCTGAACTGGTCAATAAATCATGACGGTACATGATGGTATTATGCATTCTCACAAACTGCCTAATGCGCGAACTACCTAGCTAGTTCATCCTTGGTCGCTTGTAATTGCCTACATTTCTACCCCGGTTATAATATGGATTCATTATCACATGCCACAATGGAATCATGAGGCTTCAATTAACAATACTGTTGGGTCAAGGCACGTCCTCCTAGAAAAACCAAACATTGACAGAAATATCCTGCTAGAGTCTTAATTCGATAGCCAGCCTTTGACATATAATTTGACAAAGGATACTTGAGAGCTTCCACTCTAGAATAGCAGCCTTACTATACCATGCTGCTGTCATAGAAATCATGTAGACATTATTAACCTCGTGTTTCTTGACAGAACCGTGCTTGACCATGTTTGTGAATCCAACATGGGTGCAGATTCGCATGCGTTATATGGCGAGATTGTCTTATAAAACAGCTATAAAACAGCTATTGGCTTTGCGCTGAGAACCCTACAATCCATCATCTAACACATGCTTGATTTCTCAATCCTGCATTGAAATACATTTGTTTTGTGCATCCCTGGGCTGATGACAATGCTCAATCCAGCATATGGACGACAACAACATGATTGCCAGCGATGTCTATCATAGAAATACATTACTGGGTAGGTAGTGAGCATTTGTTTGTATCACCTTAATCATTTTCTGTAGATGTAGATTAAACAGCTCAGACGCGTACATGTGCTATTCCAGATTGCTATTTCAAACATATGCCCTCTAACTCACTGGTAAGGCTTGATTTTGAGTCCAGATGCTTCAGGTTGCCTTTTCGAAGCACATTATCCAGTGGAATCATACAAGGACGTTCATACAAAACTCGGTCAAGCCATGGTATATTAATGCTGCCAAATATGTCCTTTGCTCGAACAGATTTCCTTTAAGTGTATCACCTCCAGTTCCCTTGAAAATTTCATCCGTTCGCTCTACAGACTACATGTAGATAGGTTACTGCCTCGTTATTTTAACTCACCTTGTATATAGCTGGTGCCTACATGTACCTACCTATGAAATTGAAGTATCTGTATCACTTGCCAACTGAGAACATTCTCGGTGGATTTCCAGGCTTCTTTGGTCTTTCCCAAGTAACACTTCTTGCCGTTGGGAGGATCTCCAATAATTATCGATCCCACGACTGCCCTCCCATAGATATTCGCTGCTTCCAACCCAAAAATGGCCTTCAGCCTGGAGTCACAGTCATACCATTTCCTGCCTATGGGATGGATGCTCTTACCTGAAACCGACGGCAGCCCCTTATTGCTGGAGACATTCTACCGAATGCGGTATAACGTAGATACTCTACAGACATGTCCAGGACTTGGCTGGAATCCCCGGTCCTTCCTTTTACACAAGTCGAAGTCACATCCGAAACGCGTATATATTGAAATTTCCTGAGGACCCTGCCAGACCAATTTCTTCAACTCCTCCAACCCATCCCAAACGTCCCATCCACCACTCTACTTTGAACATCATCAGTTTCTTCATCGTTGATACGCGTCAATCTTTCATCTATACCTAACCAACAAAGTCAGTCCCAAGCAGTCGTCTCAACACTAGTAGTCACAACATTCACTCCAAGGTAAGACATCCCATCCTCTTTCTCTTCCAAGCAATATCATCTAGGTATCTGCCAATGTCGCCCTCAATTCCTGTCTAACAACCCACTCCATCAGTTGGGCATCTATAGTCGTACCAACCCAAGTAAGTCCTTCAACACCTTCACCATGTCGAGCACCGTCGAACCATTGCTAATCTTTCAAAGACTTCTAGTGGCTCTTACCAGCGAGAGATTCCCATTTAGAAGGTATTCACACACTCTAGATATCTCACCTCAACCGCCAGTACACAAGATCTGGCGCAGAACTAGCTAGGTACCTACTTGTACCAGCGAATCTTGGGTAAGTTATTCCTTCTATTTGAATCTCTTGGTGGACTCGTCTTTCCACTTTCTATGACTTTCTGAGCTCTTGACTCCTTCCACTCTACCCACACGACAGAGCTTGAGAACTTGCGAGCCCCTGCCCCGCTGCCCTTGCCTTTTTCTATACGGAAGGGGCGATTATTTCGCTCTGTCTGCCTACGTGTAGCTGCCCGCCGTAGCCACCATGTTAGATATAGCAAGAGGCAGGCACGACAGCAAATCCTCTCCTATAAATAATCAGCGCCGCCCCCTTCAATCCAAACTGTCTTCCCTTTCTTCTCCAAAACATTCCACTCCCGTCTCAGCAATATCATCTTCCAACAAGTACCAACATAGAAAGTTCCAACATTAACAAGTCTTCCCATCCTACAACATCTTATTACCCATCTGTCATTCACATTGAACTGTCACCTTTCTTCTCTCGTATTACTACAAGGGATCTTGATCACTAACGTTACCAGTCCTGGTCAGACTTTCAACCTTCTGTACCAGGCTATCGCGAACATAGATCTTCTGATCTTCAGGTATGTGAAACTCTCATTGTGATCTATCCGAGCCCCATACACATTGGAGCAATCAATCATCATGTACAATTGGACTTTCCTACCAAAGATGATTTGAGCCCAGCGACATATCTGTACCATCCAACCCCAACAACACCATTCCATGTTATATGATTCCTCTGCTCTCTCACCAATCACGTTATTCCCAGAACATACATAATTAAGCAGAGTGACACCTACCTCATCCTGAATCCCTCCACATTGCCATTCACGTGTAACTTGTCATCTCCTACCAATCTTTCCTTTAGTCTCTTCAATTCTTCAACAACATTTCACCCATTCGTTCTTCGAACATCTATCATTCAAAGAACTTGTATACCGGACTTGACAGTCTTTCTAACCACTCGATATCTCTGCCTCTAGATCTCTCTACATCACCCACCCTAACTTCGGCTCACTGTCCAGAGCACTCACCAGTACTCACTATAGCACCTTACTCCCGCTATAAGGTAGTTTCCGACTCATTAGTTTCGTAACTACCTATCGTAGTAGCATCTAGAATTCCATTCCCTGCCCACTCACCATGTCCACAATGTCTTCACCGACTGAGTTCCCAGTCACCGACAACAATACCATCCCTGGTGATGGTCCTGTTGTCAACAGCTCATCTATGCCTCTTCGCAAGCGCAAGCGTGAGGAAGATGACAGCGACGATAGCCCAGATGCTGAGGCACCAAAGTATCATAAACCGGAGTCTCGACGCAGAACA
The DNA here is from genome assembly GCA_022497025.1 of Hypoxylon sp. FL0890. Lineage (NCBI taxonomy): Eukaryota > Fungi > Ascomycota > Sordariomycetes > Xylariales > Hypoxylaceae > Hypoxylon > Hypoxylon sp. FL0890. The sequence continues at coordinate 637,146 of MU386552.1, read as the reverse complement.
CGAAGGCAAACTACTAGTGTCTCTACACCAAGTTCTGAGTCCAATTCAGTCTCTGCTACCGCAGCTAGCCCAGCTGCGAGCCCCGCAATCAATTGCTCCCTCAGTGACGCTGTTAGAGATGCTATTAGCAAATTCCATGAGAACAAGCCCGAGCCTTCGGCTGAGCCCCCCGTGTGGTCGGAGAAGCGGGCAGCTCTGAATGATGCCCTGCCGTATTTCAAGTCGCATCAGGGAAGCTTACACACTATCGACAAAATGCCTCAAGGCATGCTGATAGATGCCGAGGTGGGAACGCGCGACCACTTCGGTAGCCAGGTTATTATCACTTCTGTGTAAGTTTGTCACCCAATTCACGAAGACATATAATGCTGACTTTGAGAAAAAAGCGGAGGTGGCCGTGTTCATGACGAGACCACCAGAAGAATGACACGAACTCAGGACCAGGTCGAAGACAACCCAGCCTACAAGGCACTGAAGAGAGCTCAGGATGAAAAACAGCCCATTGCGGTTGTCGCTGGTAAGTAGATCAATCTTCACGTCACCTTAATTACGAAGACAAAGCTAATAGGCTTTAGGCGCAAAAAACCGGATCTTCCCGGTCAAGCCGGCACATTACTACAATGTGCTAGGCATATTCCACATAACGTACCTGTGGACAGAAATGACGGAGGGACCAAATAATAATTTGGTCAAGTTCTACATGGTCCGTCTCGAGAAGGTCAACCTCGGTGAGCGGTCCTGGTGGACTCCTTCGCAGTCCACTGGCCACGACGCCGGCGAATTCCGGGTTGGGGAGTACTCGTGCCCAACGCATGAGTGTGAGGAATGCGGCGAAGAGTCGAAGAAAATATTTAAGCAGGGGTGGACCTGCTTGACTAGAGACTGCCGCCAATTCTTCCAATTCGCGGCAGATGTCGATTTCGATGAGCTCGAGTATAACGAGCAATTCTTGAAAGAGCGAACAAGTCACGATGGCCCCCGGTTCAAGCACAACCTGCTTCCCGCATTGCCCCGTGTCGAAGACATGGTATTTGGCAGTGAGAAGGAGTGTAAGCTGGGTATAGTCTGCCCCAAGTGTCATTGCTGCAGCCGACGGATCAAGTGGAGTCACTGGTATTGTGAGAATGACGGGTGCGACTTCACATACGCGATCCCATTCCGCATGATTCCGAAGGAAAAAATAACCCAGGAGAACCATACGGTGATGTCTCGAAGGAAGGCATATAGACAGGCTCACGACACGATACGTACATATAAGAGAGTCGTGGGAGATTATCGCCTTAACATACATTTCCTTCCCGACGGCAAGGGTGGCTACATCGGATCAGTCACCAGAATCAGGCCTAGCAGGGACGCGCGTAAAAGACCAGGCGGCATCAATGACCTATATGTCAGCATGCAAGAGTCTGACATTCCGCTTGAAAGACTTGGTGCGAGGAATGCTGGTAAGTAGAAAGATATCATTCCAAGCAGGCTTGGTACTGATTGTTTCAGGTGGCCGCATTGAAGAGTTAACATCCCACTTCGTGGTCAATTATGTAAGTATTCAAAGTGGATAAAAGTCGCTGATAAGTAGCTAATGAGGGCACAGGGTGCTCCATACAAGTACGGAGTATTTGTGAGAACTTCGACTCCTTTCGAAGATGCTCCTCACCCAATCCTCGAGACCCAGAAGCGTCTTACGTGGGCTGGAAAGACAGCCGTCAAAGTTACAAACGAGATCCTCGAGGAGCATCGTTTCTGGGTACCGGACGGTGCCATACCAGAGGACCTCGACGAATACAACGAGCAACTTGTGCTCGGATACTTCGAGAAGTCCAGAATTTCTGTATGTGACTTTGCTCTGCCCCGAATAATTTATATGGCTAATGTATACCTTAGCCTCACGATGATGGAGAAAAAGAACTTGGCCCAAATGTTGCTACTCTCTCCCTCGGATCCCCGTCCATAATGAAGTTCTACCCGAAGAAGGGTTCGGGTATCGGAAACGGAAAGAGCCCAATGCTGAGCATGATCCTGAAGCATGGCGACATGCTGGTGATGCATGGGGAGCAGATCCAGAAACGCTATCTCGTACGTGCTTATAGTTGATTCCCGAGCCTCCTGATATATGATGCTAATGTTTTCTGAAGCATGGGGTCGAGCCACATGGCATGCACCGATTCGCGATGACTTGTCGCTACATCAGACCGGAGACCATCTCTGATGAAGAACAGAGAAATCTGGCAGTGCACAACGCCGAGCTGCCCGATGACTGGGTTGATATCCGATACAACGGAGAGCGCGACCAGCATGAATCATGCAGCACTGGAAAACAAGTTTCCCTTCCTGGTACTGACTAAGGGACACTACATTTCACATTACTCACTTGCATATATATGCCTATTGCGCCAATATTAAGGGTTCGGTTTCACCCAATTAGCAGACATGGACGATCTGCGGCGTTCAACTACGGCTGGTTTATTCTCACTGACTATCTCTGATTCAGAGACATTGGCTTCTCTTCTTCGCTTTGCTTACATTGAGCTCAATGGGTGAGCCAGAACATGTATCTGGCTGGTATAGATGGTGGAACGAGAGACAAATTACGCAGATTATTCCAAGGAATCAGGGAGGATAGTCTAGAACTATTCGTGGTCATGATTCACACGAGTGCATTAGGGGCATATATGGCGTGCCATGTTTTCCTTCAAAGGATCTTAGCTGGGCTTTGCTATATACCTAGGTAGCTTTCACTAGATAGTTAGATTTCGTTCCATTCAATCATGCGTTGCAATTAAAATTGCCTTTTCCACTTCCATGATCGTTTTGCGTGCTTCTTGAGCCATATCTCCATTGTGATGTGACGTGAACTGGCACGATGTTTAGATACGCAGAGTGAAATGAAACCACTGCTAATCATGCTATTACGGTAGGGCTATAATTGCGAAAGGTGGCATCTATATCGATACCGAATTGGCCACGGACAGCATATAGGGGCTGACAGAATAGACGTCTCAAATGGACGAGCCTGATAGTTCACGGGTAATAAGCCTGAGCCGTTCAGCTGTTATTCAAACATTCAAGGGATAAATCTGGTAATGTGATGCGTTATCCGCTTCTATGTATTAGTCAAGCATCGCTCCGGGTGGCTCACAATGACTTCTTGGGCAGCCGAGTCGAGCCAAACCCAGACTTCACGGCAGGTCTATATCTGCGCCTCTAGGCGTCTTCCAGCATCTCCCCCTTTTTTCCCACTTCTCGCGTCGCGTCTGGCTTGATATTTTCAACCTGCTTCACCGACCCTTGTTCTTGCGCCTCCGCTCCCATTCCGCGCGCTCTTCCTCGTCACTGCCGGAGAACTCGGCATCATCATCATCATCACTGTTACCGTCTTGTTCTTCTCGTACATCGACATACGCATTAGCATTCACCGCAGCATTCCCAGCCCCAGTCTTGCCCGTCACAGCCCTAATCTCCTCAACGTCATTGACGAAGTCCCCGGCGTTCAGCTCGGCGTACTCGTGTTTCTGGATCAAGTCGCGGAGGCCGGTGTTTGAGGGGTCGACGAGCTGGTAGGGGGTCAGCTTTGCCTTGTTGCGCACGCGCGTGCTGGACCCGGCTTCGAGCATCATGGATACGAGGGCGTTGCCGAAGGGGCGCTGCGCGGGGGGCTCGCTGTTGATCCAGCGGATGGCGCTGTGGAGGGGGGTGTCGCCTTCGAGGCGGGTGAGTGGGTCGCATTCGAAGTTTGGTTGGTCGAGGAGGGTGTCGATTATTTCGTCTAAGGGGGGAGGTGGGTTAATATGGATTTGGGGGTGGTTGGTGTGTGTGAGCTGGGGAGAGCTGGGGAGAGCTGGGAGACGGGACTGAACTAGGCAACGGTGAAGCTGAGAGTGAGAATGCGGGACACGAGACACGTACAGTTCCCCTGAAGCGCAGCTTCATGGTATAAATGGTTCCCCATGACGGTCGTGGTGTTATTCAGGAGGTCGGATATCTCGTCGTCATTCTTGCAGTTTGAAATGATTTCGTTTAGGAGATCGACGTTGTTCCGCCGGCATGCCTCGATTAGCTGCTCTTTGACGGAGGCGCCCTGGTCTGCCGTTAGTCCGTAGTCCTGATTGTGAAGAGATCCAGTTCGTAGGGAATATAATCGTTCTAACCTCATGTTCCTGGTCGTCCGCCATCTTGGGCTCGTGGTCGTGCTCAGTCTAGGTGAACGGGTGTTCGGGTCGTTGTACCTCGTATATTCCAAGTCCAAGCAAGCTCGTGAGACGAATGACCTGGAATAACACCCTTTATTCTCCTCAAGTCACAGCCAGATATTATACTATAAACCGTGAGTAAAATCAGAAGACAAAATACGTATTCGTCGTCAACAGTGGCTTTGTTTTCTATGTATGGAGTTAAGACGGCGCCTAATCCGATACAAGCCACAAGCAACAAGCAAGCAACCTTAGCGCTGAAAAGGAGGCTGTGTGACGTTCCCGAGTTACCTGATGTCCTGGCGCCAAAAACCCCCACCAACCCACGCATTCTCCAACGAGCGTCGAACAACTTCCAGACCGCGGGGTCCTCCGGAGCAATTATTACAGCGGCTTCCGGCGGGACGGTTCAGATTTAGTGGAGGAACGTACCTAAGTACCTACTCCAAACGTCCCCATTTCGTCGCTGGTCCCGCCAAAATTTACATACGACTTACAAGCCATCGCCGCCCTCAGTCACCAAGCATTGTCAACCTCATACTGAACAACATCGTCAAGAAGTTCACTACAAATCCTCACTCAAGCAAGTTACAGCAAACACGATATAATCAATTCATCATGTTGCTCTGTAAGTCTTCCTACTCTACTCTACCACATACACCCATCACAAAGCACATCAAACTAACAAGCTACAAACAAGTCTGCCCCCAATGCGCCAACATCCTCACAGTCTCCACGTCCCCGGAAAGCGGGCGCAATCGTCTCGAATGCCGCACCTGTCCGTACCAGCACTCGATCGACAAGCCCATGTACGCGCGCACATACTACAAGAAGAAGGAGCGCGAGGACGTGTTCGGCGGCGAGGGAGCATGGGACAATGCCGACAAGACGGCCGTGCAGTGCGCCAACTCCACTTGCACCGGCAAGGAAGCGGCTTTCTATCAGATCCAGATACGGTCTGCTGATGAGCCCATGACGAGCTTTTATAAGGTGAGTTCTTGGTCCTTGCAATGGAGAAGAGAAGATTTGCTGACTTGGAAATAGTGCATGACTTGCGGACACAGATGGAGAGAGAACTAGACGGCGTAGTACGAGGGTTAGACTGGTGGTAGTTTTGCTGGCTGGCGTTTTGGAGGCGTCGAAAAGGTCATGGCGTTCCCAGCCTTGGTGTTAGGGTAGTCTCTTGGTTGAGACGGTTCCGTAATAATCATGATACCCAACTTGCTTCCATGCTCTTCCGAAACACTTCACAATTCCTACTTCGTTCCTCCTGGTTTAATATCATGTTAATCCATTAGACCGCCAATCAATTTGTCCTAATTGCCGTTCGAATTATGGTCGGTATTCTCGGTGGTATCTTCGTCTGCCGTGAACAAATGATGTGAAATTTCACTGCCACTTCCGTTATGTATCGAATTAGGCTCGCCCGGGGTATACAGCCTCCTTCAATGCTACCAAACTCCGTGATCCCTTGACCATATACCGTGGAGGTCGGCACTCCATTCCCTTCATCAACTAATGTAGGCGACGGCTCAACTCGTTGTGGTGTCTTCGTACGATCAAAATCAGACCCAAATTGCATAGGCGACACCTAGTACCGCCACAACAACTCTGAATCAGAACACGCACCCTCCTAATCACCCTTATGCCAATCCACCGACGCCTTAGCCCCCTCCGTAGCCAGCATCTGTACCAGCTCGGGATTAATAATCTCCTCTCTGAAGCGCTCCTCCTGGAGCAGCTCGAGGTGCTTCAGCGTCGGGCCGGGGTAGTTCAGGTACTTGATGTAGGGGGGACGCGACCAGTATCGGAGGTACGATAGGTAGGCGACGAAAGCGGGCTCCTTAAGCAGCTTCTGCGATGCGATGTGGTTTAGGTAGAAGGGGTTTGCGAGGGATTGGACGAACTGTGTAGAGAGGCTGTTAGTAACGGCACGGTGAATTCGGGGGGAAGGGGCTAGAGTAGGGAGGATGAGATGAGAGTGTACCTCGAGCTCGATCTCAAAGCGACTGAAGCCGCCGTACTTCGGCTCGTTGTCGGCCGGGATTGGAGGCGGGGATTGTTGCATTTCGATATCCATCGTAATGTATAAGTGAGTTATCGCAATGGTTTATGTAGAATTGAAGAATGCGACGACAAGGCTGAGAAGAGGTAAAGCTCGAAGTTGTACTTGGTTGCGCTCTGAGGTGGACGAAATGGACGAAGCTTGTGTGGGGAATTCACTGCTAAACGACCTTGGTAGCACTCCAATTGAGGATGACTAAGCATAAATCGGCTCCTCTATATCGAGACAGTGTCCAGGGAGCAACTCTAATTCCCTTCAAATATCCGGTTGGAATTTCAATGTTAATAGTCCAATTCAAGTAGAATTACGTTTGATTCCTTATTCCATAACATTGCTTTTGACCAAGCATCGTAACTTATTTCCAGCCCTTTCATATGAAATACAAACTCTCTGAGCATTGCGCGTCCTTCAATCTTAGGTATCAATACGTCCTTCACTCCAAAATCGCCAGTTCAGTAAACATTATCAGCCAAAAGGAAATCCCATTAGAACCCCATCATACCAATATCAATAGCTTTTCAACTTCAGCATCAAACCCAATTTCAAGTGACCGTCCGATATCCCCATATCCCCATGCTGCCATGTTACACTAGCTCACAACGCAGCAACTACACCGAGCACACCAGCCAGCACGCCAGCCCCGATCCCAACCGGTGTCGCAGCCGCATTAGGTGACGACGCTGCGCTCAGGGACTGGATCAGGGAGCTGCCAAGCGTTACTGAAGGGCTCACGCCGCCGAGAGTCTGTGTCGCGGTTCCGGTTGCCGTGACGGTGGCAAATGGGCTTGTTGAGACTGTAGGTGGTGAGTCTGTAGGTGCTGAGACTGTGGGTGGTGAGATTGAGGACGATGTCACCACAGGGTCCGTTGTAGTCGAACCGGGAGGTGGAGGTGGAGATGGAGGTGAAGGAGGTGTCGAACCGGGAGGCGGAGGTGGAGGCGGAGGCGGAGGTGGTGTCAAAGTCGGGATGTCCGTCGACGTGAGGGATATGACCCGTTCGTTCAAGACTGCGATCTGGGTAGGGTTAACATACTGAACCAAGGTAATAGGTAGTCGTCTTGGATGATTGAACGAACGGGTTGACTTACACATGCAGCGTATCCGATCTGTGTAACGGCCAAGGCCGCTGTTGTCGCCAGCACCAGAATCGATCTCATCATGTTTGATTGCGCTTCTGGAAGATCTCTTGTCGATGACAGTAATGAGTTCGCAATTATGGCGACGATGCCCGAACTTATATTATCGAGAGAAGTAGGTTAGCGGACAGAGCAAAGAAGAATAGGACATTCCAATTATTAGCGACTGACGTACGCAAGGGATTATCTAACTCGGGCCAGACCACAAGATCTTCATGTCGAGGCGATGATCTTCGGATAGCTTTAACTTCGAAGGGAGTAAGCTACATTGTCTTGATCAGGTGCGAGTGATGCTGCAATGATGTTGACTTATTCAGGAACGGGCATTTGACAGCTCTACTGTACAGTGCCGATTTCTTGGCTCTGGTGGCCTGCAATGATCTGCATGTTTGCGGGGGTTAGAGTGGTACTTGATTTGAAGTCGAGATTCTCCTATACGATAGCAGTATTCCCCAAACTTTCAGCCAACGTCGCAGCGCATGACGTAAGTTCAATATACAGTGTATTATACTGTAATCAACCGAATGAACTATGGTGATCCCTGTCCGAATTTGATAAGTCGAACGATTTCAGCTCGACATGCTTCCTTATTCTGGGAGGTGAGATACGACGGCGACGTGTTCGACAGCCCAGCCTACTAGTACAGCCTCCTAGTTGCTCAACTCACAAGGCTGCATATCTTGAAACACAGACCAAGACTTTCTATTTACCAATCCCGCATCATGGTTGATGACAGACAAGAACATCCAGCTTGTCCAGGATTGCTAGAATACCTAAGCTAGGAACCCGGCATGGGAATGATTTGCCCATATAATAATATAGCAAAGCGGCCCTGCCCATATCGTCGCCTTCGATGGTTTCCTCCATCAAGTGGAGACACACCTAGTAAGTGTTAGCTCCTTCTTGGCTACTATATAAGTCTCAATAATCAGAGCAATCATCACAGCCGGGTAAAAGAATTCCCGCTCTCATCTTCGACGGTCTAGACCACGAAGACGATCAAGCATCAGTGGTTTAGTGGTAAAATCCATCGTTGCCATCGATGGGCCCCGCGTTCGATTCGCGGCTGATGCATCACATTACATTTTTGCAAATTTTTACTTCAAGAAGCGAAGTGCAGTCATTCCGAGTCAGAGTGTGGCGGAGGTGGAGGATGAGGTCGAGCTGTAATTGGAATTTTTGAGCGTTTCAATAATGCTCAGCGACAGGCCAAATACCTCCCATCTAGGCCAGCTTGACTCAGTAGGCCGGACGGCAAATTGTGATCCGTCCAGTACAACTACATTCAAGAAGCTTAAAATACCTTCTTTCCAGAATATTTTCCGTGGAGAGCACGAGGAACTGCGTCGAACCCAACATCCCACGATGTAGAGAATTTCCCTTTCCGGCGGCTCAGCTTCTTTCAAGGCCAGCCATTGGCCAACTAACACCGACTCCAGAACGCCCCACCACGCTACCTCTGCTATCTGCTAAGTACTGACAGATATTTCCGAGACGGTGTAGTTGGAATGACTAGTAGGCCTTTTACAGCTCGTAGCAAGAAGTCTCATTGATACCTCAATGGTTCGTATATTATCTTTACCTCGAGGCAAGGTTACCATCGCATCACTCGACGGCGATCCTAGGACGACGGCTCGGACAGGGGGGAGAGAGCAGGGGGGGTCACGTGACACGTATCACCTACATACTCCCTGGCCAATTTCCATACATCCTCGTACGACATTAAACATGGTCAGAAGCTTTGGTTTTCAGTCTTATATTCCATGGGTAGAAACAGATTCCATTTAGCGAACTTTACATGTTCCAAGTCCCAATGCCAGCGAATCTCGAGAGGCAGGGCAGTGAAACGAAGACTCTCTCTCTATACCATACATACTTCAAGTATGAAGCGCAATGTTCCGAAGCAAAATATGGTATTTCTATGAGTGAGATGTTTTACTTAAGGCTTTTCATGTAAATCTTTTGGTGATGGTCCATTCATGCAGATGGAGAAGCAAGACGACCTAGATACGTGTGCGCCGGCTTTTAAAGAGGAAGAAGTATCGGAGTCCTGGCTCAAGGGTCTTAATCGAAGTGACGATTTACTCTACCGGCATATAGAAATACTATAGGTCCCAAAGGCGACGAAGTGTGTGCATGGAAACAGGAAAAAATTGCTAGTTCAAGCCGTCTATTCATAACCATGGCTGAAGCACTCGCCGTCCGGCTTGTACTTTATGAAGTATTCTTCTCGAAGCAATCCCGCCACATCCTTGGAAATCGCTAGATGGCTAGGCAGCGATGTGCAGAGTAGCTTAGAATGCGTCCTTACTATCTTTTCTATGAGTGCCGTTGCACACCCTGCTTCCCCCTTTTCATTTGAGAAGGGTCTGAAAGCCGACGGAAGAGGTCCGTACGTGGTATATATGTACTATCACAATGGCGACGACGCTTTCGTAGGCAGATAATTTGAATGAGAAGCATATGGGTACCTAGCTTTTTAGTGCCTATTAAAAAGTGCTAGTAAAATCCGTGAGAAAATAACAACTAGGTGAGTTGTGCAATAGGCAACAAAAAAACGTTAACAGGAGGGAGGTGTCTAACCGTTTGTGAAATTAATTATTTCACCATTACTTGCAAAGAGAGAGGGAAAAAAAAAAACTAGATGCGTCGTGCGTGATCTTGGTTGACTTACTTGCCGGCGACGATGTCGAAGTAATCGATGCGCCGGCGAGCTACCTCGCTCGATACCGTCGGCAGCTTCAGACAGCTAGATAGTCACGAGTCGAATTCTAAACCTTCGTTCAATTAAGATGGAGTGAAAAAAAAAATGACAAAAAAGTAATGAGGGGATCGTGAATGATCCAGCCCAGCTCTATCGAAATACCACTCTCGGACCCGGTCTACGGCACGATGAGAACAGACATATTTCAGCCTCCCACCGGTACCGCAGGCGAGAGAGAGCGTACCACAGAGGCTTACAGGTCGTGAACCGTGTTTCGCCGAAAACCCCGGGGTTTTTCACTCGCAAACCGACGCAGCGGCTGCGGCTCGAACCCAAGACCGCCTGACCCCACCTAGCGCCATGATGCAGTGGGTGAGTGATCAAGACCACTACACCACGACGCCAGGTGGGCGGCTGCTTGAAAGTATGTACGGCAGTTACTCTATTTAACCCTTACGACGGTGGGCGCGGACCAATGAGAGACGTCCTGCGCACGTGTTGCGATGCACGGGCGGGTTGACTGCCGGAGTATTGCCACCGGATTAACTTACTTGCCTTGCGTTCCAGGGTAGCGAGCTTTATACTTGGTGTTTACGGTTGGTCGGACTACTTACTGTCATTGACCTACGGTGAAAAAGGTCACAAGCCGATATAGAGGGAATAGGCGAGGATGGTGAAAAGGGGGAGGGTAAAAGACGAGATAGAGAAGGGATCGAAAGTACACAAACCAGATATCGACTGAACGTCGTCCATAATCTGCATCATCTTGCTGTCAGGGGAAGTCTATAGTCTAGTTGACGATGGTTCGCTGGTGGCTAGTAGCTAGATAGACGGTAGGTAGCTATCCATGGATAACTATCACGGCTTATTCCCTTCTAGCTCACGGGGTGGTGATGTTCACCCCTACGTACGGCTGCATCTACGAATCCTACTTTTATACCCCTGGCACTGGCAGTACTCTGTCCATGGATTCAAAGAGAGTGGACGGTATTGTGACGTCTCTAGACAGCATTGTTCGATGAGCCAGGCTACTTACTACGTTGGTCTCTTTTATGGACCGTGCATCGATAACCAGTGAGTGAGTGGTACTTTGAAACAAGATCATCTCGGCGTCCCATGGATAAAGAAGGATAATATAAGTCCCATGAGTATGGCAAGGGCTCGTTACTATCATCTTCACGAACAAGACGAACTAAAGTCAATGAGACAGTGGTGTGTATTCACTTTGCTCTTTTTCTGTCCTCTTTCACCATTTCGTTTCAGCTATTGAGAGTCGGCCTAAGCAGCTAACGACAAACCCCAGTCAACTCACGCCGAGGGAAGACTCCTCCACTAAAGTAGTCAGCGATCTTCTCCCATCTCAATCTCCTATACTTTTTATCTTCAGGTTTGCTAGTCGGCGATCCCTAGGTATCCATTGTAGACCCCATCAGCACCCATGCTATGCTTGTCGGCGATGTCATTTTCTTGTGCATCCAGTCCCCTATCCATGTCGGCAATCAAGTTGGCAGACAGCTATTCATCAGTCCACTTGCAGCTGTATCACGTACTCAAGCCACGCACATCAGTCACGAAGACGGAATCCAGACGACGTGAGAAACAAGGTGTGCTATCAAATTTGGGTGTCTTTCTCTGCAGCCAGAAGGGGGTTGTGGTGACGGGGGAATTATGTTTGCACGATCTAAGCTCTTTTGGTTCTGGGGAACAATCACCACCCCGCTCATCCATCTTTGGCCCGTTGTTGATCATCGTCACGCGTGCCTCCGGATATATCCTCCTCAATTTCCTTTTCCTCCGTCATGACATATGCTCCAAGGGGTGTTCCGTTAAACTAGCTACTGACAAAGCTTTTTACCTACCTGCTGCCAACAATGATATAGGATCCATTCCTACTACACTGATAATTTCGAGATATACCCAAGGCAATGTCCGTCATAGTAACAAGTTTCGAGCTATTAAATTTGAGCTTGCCATCAAGCATCCATCATGGTTGCGGCCTTTCCCGCTCAGCTCGAAGGTTGTGGAAGAGCCAACAATGCTTCTTCGACACGACAGTCATAGCGCTGGGAGCCTCAATGGCTCAGGGCTCTCTGAGCTAACCGACTTGGCCGTTCCTATCTGGCACCGCCGTTAGATGCTCCAGGAATTCCATGCGGATTTTGTGCGACCTGTGCTGCCATTTGTAAAGCAGCTTGGGCGTTAACTTCGGCTTGTTGAATGGCATTTTGGATGACGCCCTGTTCGTCGGCCGAGAGATTCGAGGTGAGATTGGTGTAAAGCTGGGGATTTTCTTGTTGCATTTCTGAGAGACGGTTAGTTAAGAAATACTGCTAAAGAAGAGCCATTCCATATCACTTACTCATTAGAACATTGCGGAAGAATTGGTAAGGCTCAATCTTGTCGAGAGGTGACTCGAGCATGACGCTATCTTCCCCTAGTTCATCTTCCGAATCTTCGCCCTGGTCTTTGTACTGGTTCTCGATTTGACTGAACTTGGCAGCTTCCTCGTTGAGGAACTCAAGATACGCCGTACTTTCGTCACGAGTGTCGTTGTGGTCACCTTCGGGGCCTTCCTCAGCATTCCAAGTCGTATCTTCATCAGCCCATTCGTCATCGTCCTCGTATTCATAATTGGTCGAATCATAAGTAAAGTCTTCTTTGAGCGCCTCTTCACGATTCTTCAAGGCGTTGGGCAGCGTCTTGAAAAGACTAGTGATACCTTGCAAGAGCCTTGGCCAGCCGGTGCTAACACTGGCAGGAATTTGGTCGGCATTCAGACTCAGCAGAGAAGCGATAGCCACGATGCATAGCTTTTTGTCATGTACTCGACTGAAGTAGTCCATGTTCATGAACCAAAGGCTGAAAAACTTATTAGTCCATCCTTTGCTCTCTAGTACGGCTAGAGTCAGGACCGGGTTGTAGTAGATGGCATTTATAACCATCTCCATCAAGTGGATCTTGTACGACTTGACCTTGATGTCGTGACCACTAAGAACCATCATAGCCATGGTGATAAACCCGGTGACTTGTGCGTCAATGTGGCCGCGCAGGCTTAACATCATAGCTTCCGCAAGCTTGCATGCGCAGATACGGTCAACACCACCAACCTTCTGGTCCTGGAACATGTCCTGGACCATGCCGTACAAGGCCTGAACGTACTCAGGCTTCTGAACGAGTTGGCTAGCGCCGTACTGAACAAAATTATCCAGGGCCGGAAGCATATCTTCGAGATACAGTTCTGCGCCGGATTTAAATGTTGCGTGAATGAGCTCAAAAGCTTGCCACATAGTAGGTGAGATGCTCTTGGCAGCAAATGTGCAACTATCAATGATCTCGAAGACTTCATTATAGAGATCTAGGAGCACGCGTTAGCCAATTGAATGATGGAATAATGAAAAGAGGAAAAAAAATCACTTACCATATAACTTGTTCTCTAGAGTAACCTGAATGACTGGCATGAGGACTGCCTCAATGTGCAGTAACACATCCGGAGTACTTTCCAAAGTCAAAATGAGAGTACCAATGGTTTGCAGAACGCCCAAAGCAGTTATGCTCTTGTCGTCCAAGTAATCACCGAAGTCATCATCACCATTGCGAGCATCGTTCTTATCAAGAAGCTCGCGAATGATCCTCAAGTATGTATCCCTTAGTTGCTCGCTAAGGGCTACAGCGAAGGGCGTGAGCTCGGCAGCGAATACTTCCACGAAGTCCTCCATTACGTTAGCGAGTGCGTCAATATCACACTCGTTGGCCAGCTTGAGCAGTTGCTGCATAATAGTTGGGATGCCTTGCTGCATGCTTATGCGAATAGCATCGTGTCGGATAAGAGGCTGTAGGGCTAGTGCTGCTGTGACTCTGACAGGAAGGTCAGTGTCGGCCATGCAGTCTAGGATGTGCCGATAGATGATGAGCAGGTTGTTCTGATCCTTGAAATTGAGCTGCTCAAATTTCTCAATGGTGTCACAAGCCCGGGCTCGAAGATAACCTAGAGGGCTCTTGAAATCCGGGAAGACATAACGGACGAGGAAATACTCAATCTGGTCAGCAACTGGGCTCTTCTTGCCCAGGAGGACCGGCGCCAATGTGCCTATCATCCTCAGCGCGCCCTCCTTGGCGATATGGTTCTTCTTGTCATCAGGAGCCTGTTCGTACTCGTTCACGACTCCATTGACGAATTGTAAAATCTCGAAGGTTTGCTTTCTGCGAGCCTTGGTCAGGGTGACGAGGAAATTAGTCGCAGCCACATCAGGGGCTGAGACCTCTTCGTAGAAATTGAGTTTTCGATGAAGATACTCTTCGGGTTCCTCCTGGAACTTCTCTACGTCCTCATCGCTCAAGCACATAACCGGGAAGACCAGGTGAGTAACCAAGTTGGTAAGATGGGGTTGCATCAGATTCCACATGGACTTGGGCCGACAACATTCGTCTAAGAAGACAAGTGTGTAGGATAAGCACGGCTTGCTGAGCCAGGCCGTCTTGGATACCCACTTCTCGATTTCTTGTAAGTAGTGCTTCAAGATTTCAGGGGCGATAGTGTTCTCAAATTCTTTCGCGTATCTCGCCGTCTCATCGTTCTTGGTAGTGACAGATGCGGGGTTACCGTGCCTAAGTACTGGTTAGCCAACTTTCAGAGCTATCCCTGATATCATGTGTAATGCCAACCTGATCCAGAGTCTGTTGAGGTTGAAGTAGGCCCACTTCTTGGCCTTCCACCAGTGATGACGCTCTCGTTCCTCAATATCATCAAGCATGGCCGACGCGGGTATCTTCTTCGACACAGTATGCAGGAAAATAGTGCACCATCCGATATTAACGTCGTGTTGTCGTAAGAAACTCGAGAGATCGAGCTGAAGTAGGGGATTAGACATTGACTCTTTCACAAATGGCGTCCAATATCTGGCTGGAGCACCTACCCAGGTGGCGTGCTTGTAGGCTTTAAGGGCAATATGAAGCATCTCGCCAGCCTCGTCACTTTCTTGGTTAACCAACTCATTGCAGACTTGTTGCAGTCGGGGAAAGCTGGCTTCGACGATCTTGTCAAATTCGGCTCTGCTACTATCTTGGGGGCCCTTAAACCTATAAGCGCGACAAGTGACAAGAAGACACTGTAGGCCAGCGAGAACAGAGGGAGCATCGTTTGCGTGTAGCAGTTGCAGCGTGACATCCATAAATGTTGGCCATTTTCCAGGAAAATCGAAATGCAAGATGCGCTGAATCAACTGTAGTAGCTGCTGGCGGACAGGGCCACGAGATGCGGCGAGGATGGGAAGGATGCGGTCGCGAAAGCGTTGCTTTTCATCTTCTGCTATTAACGGCTCGTCAGGATAGTGGTCGCTTTTAGACCAGCCCCGATTTGTCCGGTTCTTGAGATAGATGACAGCTAAGGATTAAGGTTTGTCAGCGAAATGGATCCGAGGTCTTCGATACGGAGCGGGAGCATGTTCATACTTGAGAGTCGGACAGGTTCTTCGGGTTCGGCAATCAAGACATCGAGTAGGACATCTGTGAAGCCAGCATGTCCCTCGGCCTGTTATAAGATGGTGTTTTGTTAGCAATCGTACCCAACAATAGACGCGTCAAACGTGGGATGCGGAAGCGCATCGCATCGCATTACGTAGCCCAACACGGCCCAGCACAGAAGGGCAGGGGGGGTAGGATGGCATTGTAGAAAGCAAAGCAAACAATGAATAAGTGTAAACATACCGCCTTGAGTTCGAGCTCTGCAGCCCTTCGCACATTGGCATCGGGAGAGAGGGTGGCGACGACACGAGCCCGAACGGCTTCGGCATTCATGATGGATCCTTCAAAATGTCTCTGTATGCTGATCTGTTGATATGGTTTGGATTGTGTTGATGTTGATGGTAAGAGCAATGACGTTGTTTTCTCGGAGAGGATTCGGGGTTAGTGCCCGGTTCGATGGGGACGAATCGACAAGGCAGAGGTAAAGCGAGGCAGTCGTCGGCCGGAATGCAGGTTTGTGATGATGATTGTTCAGCTGCGGCGGCTGCACCCAATTGTGGTGTAAAAAATTATGTGAGGTTAGACTGGCAAGTGGTTACTCGTTATTTTTGCGCCGTCCGAAAATGGCGGGGCACTGAAGTCGTGGAAGGGTCTGTCTACATAGGTACCTATTTACCATGTGTAATCTGGCGCTAACCGCAGTTAGTGAACACTAATCTGTAGTGGGCGTGTCACAGGTCTACTGGTACAGGCTGGTAGTGGGCACTGTATGCTGCTAGGGCTGCTAGGGTCTACCTGTGGGCACGCACCGTCAAACTTTGCAACTAGCAGAATTCAATGGTGAGATAATAAGGTTTAGGTATCTTGCATATTACATGTATTTCGTCCAGTAATTCTGCCTACGAGTATGTACCTCAGAAAACTTTGAAAAACAAACCTTGAACGTTTGTTCCTGATTAGAAATTTCAAATCTTGTACCTGTACAGATTGAAGACAAAACCTGAACCCGCTGATGGGTAGCATTCAATGTCAACTGAAAACGTGTTTGGAATGTTTCCGTCTTGATAGGGCAACCCGCCACACGGATGGCAAATCCATCTATATTCTTAGACACAAAGCAAGAACTTGAACCGGTATGACATATATCCTCCATCAATCTTACGTGCCTGTTGGATTTCCACGAGAATTGTTCAGCTGAGGTTTCTGCTGGTAGAATGGATGTATTTACGTCCCTAAGCGAATGCAGACATTCAATCTTTGTGGGATACGGCTATATTAGGTCCAAGGTCGTTTAGTGGACCCCACAGGTCTCACACTTTAATGCCACAAGGGTCTACGACTCGAAGGAATTGGGGATGTGCAGTAGATGAGACAGCGACTAAATAATCTGAAAACGCTCAAACTTCCAGAAGGTGTGCCAACTCTATGAAGGATTCTTAGGAAAATCAGAACAATTTGGACGTCTGCGAATGTAAGATGCTTTGTATAAATCATCAAGTCTTACATTCTTCCATGAACAATAACTGCATAGGCAGGATTTCCTGCATATATGCATGTACTATGTACTTACTAGTGTGGCTGGTTCGTGTCAGGGTCCAATCAACTCGAGGCCAAATTTACACTGAACTTGGAAAGCCGAGGGCGGTCGAGGGCTAGTGGCTTTTATGTGCAACTACGTAGCCCGTAGCCCAACTCTGTAATTGTTAGGTATCCCGCTACCCACGCTTGCCGCCCCCTTGTGCTTGCGAGTACATACCTGGGAATCATCTAATACTATTGGCTACAGGGCATCAGGATTCCCCTCCATCGCCATTGTTCCCAGGGTTGTGCCGTCTAGTCTTTCAAGACTTGGCGATACTTCCCCCACACTTTCCACAAAGACATTTTCACAGTAGAATTAAAGATTTTCTCTTCATAAACCAGCAGAATTATTAGATCTCCACGGGCCATATCGAAGTCAACTTATTCTTCGATAGCTCATATTCAAACTTTTACCTAACAGAGTCTCTACCAAATACTATATCAGGGTAACTTCATTTTCTGTTTACAGCTGTATTTTTAAACTTGTGCCTGAAGATCTCTTACTGCATACAAATTCTACGTCCACCACAACCCTACTCTCACACATACAATAGCGCTGTTATATACATTATTGTCAGCCAACATGCGCGTTGATATCATGAACTACTTTTTGCCGGAGTCAAAACCATGGTACTCTCTTGAATCTCTCCAATGGGATGGTAAGCCGCCCGGCCTCCCCTTTCCGAATACCCAACAAACCATATTTATTTACTATGTGCTGTGACGATGGCAGCAGTAATTAA
Source organism: Hypoxylon sp. FL0890 (assembly GCA_022497025.1). Classification (NCBI taxonomy): domain Eukaryota; kingdom Fungi; phylum Ascomycota; class Sordariomycetes; order Xylariales; family Hypoxylaceae; genus Hypoxylon; species Hypoxylon sp. FL0890. The sequence continues at coordinate 619,270 of MU386552.1, read as the reverse complement.
AGAGACCGCACCCCTGAACGAGACATCACATCAAATAAGTTATCCACAAGGGAATCTGGAGAAAATGGAAATAAACGTGACCTTGAACTGAAATTTTCGGTACCTATCGCCTCAGTAGAATTATCGTGGTAGAGGGTCATCGGTACCTAGTTAGGCGCTCTCAGTACAAGTTGTGTTCTTCAGCCCCGGGGACGACTGAGCTTTTACGAGATCTGCTCGCTCGATGGCATGATGCGGATGTTATTATGGCAATTCAGGACATGCCATGTAACGTTTCAGGGAACCAACCGTTCGAAGTTTGGCACAAAGTTACGAAAGTTGCTCCTCCTCAATATTTGCTTACACCCCTTCCTTCAGCTGAAGCCATCGTGTGTCAACGAGACATGCGACCCCTGGCCTTAGGACAAGGGTCCTATTGATCTGTTTACTACCAGTTCCCCATCTCAATTAGTACTGGAGATCTCCACGGACCGTCTATCTCAGCAGACATATCTGATTAGATCCTATGTAGAACCCACTGTCGATGGATAACCTAACTATCCGAGCCGCCTCCGTCCGGAGTCGACGCATAGCCGGCGGGCCGAGTTCTACCTATCACATAACACAAAGATACAATACAGCCAACGAGACGATAGTGCCCACGCGCTGCCACGTGCCCGCTTGCTCGTTGGACAGTTCCTATCCACTTACCGGCCCTTATGATAGGCAGACGTGGGCTACGTCATGGTACCTTTAGCATGAAATAGATCAAGGAAATTCTCGGAGGAAAAGAAAATTTTTGCAGCATGCGTCAGCCCCAATCACTAGCCACCGCAACGCTGAGAGTTGTACCACTGCTATGCGTTCACAAACCGATGGGCGTCGAGTCCCGTGTCACTTGAGGAGGTATTCCATTTATGTCACCACGAAACTCGGTTCTCGCCGGGATAAAGTCCAACTAGATATTGGTTCTAGTCGACGCCATACATGGCGATCGTGGCTTCTACTGTTTATAGGCATCTAGGTCAAGTCCATTATTCTGTCATTTATTCTCTTCATGGTTGTCTCGAATCGCCTCACTCACCCGGTATATTGAGAAATATGTTGCCAGTCTATCTAGGTACATTAGGTATGGTTCCAAGAGGTCATGTTTAGCTCCCCAAAGGAACAACCTATGGGGGTGATCACCGGCAATCTTCGACGACCCGTTCTCTTACCAACTTACGACCGCGGTATCATCAACGAGACTACCTCGTCATGAATTACCTCATGTTGAATTCTCCGTCCCAATTCCTGCCACCAATGCCCCTTCTCGAGATATAACATGAGGGTTTCCGTTATCAAGTTACAGAGTCTAGCCATGTATATCCAATAAACTTAACTGACGGACATCTAGTGAAAGATTTCGTGTTCCGGAGATAGGTACGTTGAGTTAAGCGAAGAGATTAAACGCGATTAGTATGTATACCATGCTTCTGGCTGTTTGTGAGCAGGAGATTTCTATTGGGCACTTACCATCCTAGGGGTTCACCTGCCAAAACACCTAGCTGTAGCTGCCTATAACCTTATAGCTCATCGTCGATCTTTTCGTCTATCTATGTGATATATGATAGTTGAGAAGATATCCAATCCGGACTCTTCATCGCCGGCAAAGAATAGGAGATGACGTACGTAATTGAGGAAGCATCAAGGTGCCAGTTCATCACATCCAACGCGAATCGCACGAGATGCTAGATATGGACCTACATGGCAGATTTAGCTGCTTTCGATATGATGGTCATCTGTTAGGACAATCAATACTCGAAGGGCAACTAGAATCCTTCGTCTCTACGAATTCTGACTAACTCGTCACCTCATTTCTATAGACCAAGCAATGATACGACGAAATATCTCTACTCTCATCCTCGAAAACACAGCCTCGCAATCTAGCTGTGCCAAGGTGGTCATGTGCCGCTTCCCGCCGCAGGACCACAGCACCTGAGAAGAAGACATAGGAGAGGCAGATCCACGACCCTAGGTAGGCTACATATCTGATCTCAGGGCCGACATCGCAGAATCAGATAGTCTCACCGCTCTCTCACGACGCCGTAATCCTTCCAAAGGCATCCGGAGATGGTGTTGTCACCTCGGCGGATGCGGCTCTGAAGGGAGCCGTCGATTGGCCAACCAGACGGCTGGGCTTAGTCTAGTGTTCGGTGAGGTGAAGTGAGCCACATACTACGCATGTAGGGGGCCAAAACCTGCATCCAGTATTCCCAACGAAGTATGTAGGCACGACAGGCTGTGAGTCATATCTGACATGCTTCCGCGGAGATCTATACGCACGGAATCATGTGCTATGTATGCAGAGAGAGCATGCAGCCTTATGGATATTAGTGTCGGTAATCGACGTCTCTAAATCTACCTCCTTAATCAGGCAACCCGAAATGCTCAGCTTGCCTTCTTCGTTGATGCCTTTCCTCGTCTATATCGTCGCTTTGGGGGCCAAGAGCAGATCCTTGGGTAGGCGGCGCGGCTCAGTTGCCTATATCAAAGGTCTTCCGCCGTTAAGGAGGGTACAGCCTCGTAGTGATTAAGGCTGTCTTACGTAGGTTAGTGGATGTTACTCATAGATACTCTAAATAATTCCCTGAGATTACGTCCGTGGTATCGTCACTGTTCTCCCTGTCTTCAGTAAGCCCCTTTATCATTCAAAGTATGATGTACTTCGGATCAATTGGATGAGCTTCAGTAAAGCTCTGAACTAAGGTATCTAGGTACTCGGCTCTTGTATTCCTGTGAATACGGTACGGTACCTAGAATCCTTTTACGTCGTAGAATAAGAGACAGAAACTGGGTTCTCTTCACCGTGCAGCATCGACTCTTAGTTTCATACATATAGGTAGGTAGCAATGAAGTATGGAGATTCAACAAGGCAGACACGGTTGAAGAATAGTACACGGCAGGTAACTGGCCTCCAAGAGGGCATATACATTAGAGTATAGCAGAGACCGCAAGACCTTTCCGGCCAGAATGGCTCCTCTGTCAGTGAAATAAGTTCGCCTTCAAAGCCTCTCTGGTGGAACTTCCCCCTGACCCTGCGAGCGCCTTCTACTCGGATATACTAGATTCGACCGAGCTCATACGAAACTATTGAACATAGATATAGTGATTAATGAAATGAAGCCAATCGAGACTGATAGTCAGGTACTCATACAAGCCGAACTAGCAGACTCAATTGTCTATATCGAAGCAAGACTCGCATGCCCCCTATCCCCAAACCATCACCCTTAACCATCACGCAGCAAGCTCATCAATAAATCCATACCTATACACACAAGCCAGTCCCAAGCAACCCATATGAAACCCAAGCGCCAAATACCAACATCTCTTCATCGAACCCCTTACCCACTACCCAAGCTAACATAGTCTTACAATCGTACCATCCCCACATAGCGCACCACCTACAAATCCACTCTCAACCTCGGAAGAACAAGAACTAAGACCACCCTTCAGTCGTATACATCGTCTACCACTCACTACACTGTAACCCACTCACTCCAGCCCCAGCGCGCAAACCCAGCATACAGACCCAGCCACAGACCCATCCTACCTACCTAGCCACCCACCTTACACACTACCTAGCTAGTATATAAACCACTATACCAGCCCGATCTTATGTAATACGCATGAATGGTGTAGCGGTAACATTCAACCCTTCCAAGGTTGAGCTCGGGGTTCGACTCCCCGTTCATGCATGCCTTTTTCTATATTTTTCTACATTTTTCTACCTTTCTACCAGGCAACATACCTACCTACCTACCTTCAGTTTTTGGGTATTCGTCTCATCCTTTTTTTTTCTTTTTTTTCTCTCTTGTTACACTTAGTAAATACACTTAGCAAATAATAACGGTTACTAGCGTAGTATCTTGAAGTCGGAGGCCTGATACTCTCCTCGCATCCATGTGGTATATACGTAGACACAACATGGAAAATTTTATTGCTCACACTGAGATCATAGAAGGAGATAGATAGATAGTAGACAAGCATAATCAAAAGCAAGTACGCACTCACATGAAGCTCACAAGCCCAAAGCCCAAAACGCAATCAAGTCACAATCAAGTCAAAACACTCAAAACACAGCAAAGCACAGCCAGACACACGGAAAAAGGGACGAGCAAATAGTTGGGCAACTCAAACACAGAACTCAATTCCAGACAACCAACTACAACACCTGATACCACGGCATCAGACTACCTCACTCCACTCCTCTCCTCTCCCTCCTCTCCCTCTTCTCCCCCCTTGTCCCGTGTCCCTTTCTCCCCCCTAGTTCCTTGCCCCTTCCCGTCCCAATCCCCTTCCCGATCCCCATATCAAGCCACCATCACATGTCCCAAGGCCTTGGTACTGTATGTAAATCTCAGCCCAACCCGACTAACGCGCACTTTGAACCCACAAACCAGGGCCCAAAGCCCAAAGCCCAATCTAACCCAAAACGGCTGTTAGACCACAGACGAAGCTTATTCCGCATGGGGGCCGGGGTACATGGACATGGACCAGGTTACATGAAATAGTTTGGGGTACAATAAAATAAAACAAGATAAAATAAAATATGACGGAAAAAATGACTTCGGTCCATGGAAAAGGAAAAATATCTTCATCGCCCAATATATGCCCAACGGGCCTAGCATAGCATCCCATGTCCCGGCCACCAACGGTAACTGTAACTGCCCCTCGGATGATGATCAACAGACTCCGTACACTCCCTCACCCTCACAAACTAAAACTCGCACTCAAACGCAATCTCATTCAACTTGTTCAAAGGCCCATACATACACCCAATCCGCTCCACTGCTCCACTTCCCCGACAACCGACACTCTCCCCACACCCAATCCCCAATCTCGGCACGTAGACTTCCATCCATCCATCCATCCATCCGGTACGGGTTGCAAGGTAAAGCAGTAGCAAGTTCCAGAGTCCAGAGAGTCAGTCCGTCAGGGTTAGAACACAAAGTACAGGAAGGACAGAAAGTCAAAAGCGCAAAGGCAAATGCTGAGCTGCTACTGACTGGAAATGTTGCAAGGTCCAAGTACTGACACCATAGAGAAGTCCAGGGTTGAGTCCACATGTAAGGCAAAGTATCCCGTTAGTATTGGTTGCTCTCCATTCGAGATCCGGGAAGTTGCTGAGTTCTGGTGCCGGTAAAGCCATAGTATTCTGGTTTTCCTGAGCATGTTCCACTGAGTTCACTAAATCCCGGGATGTTCCTATCTCCAGTGAAGTGGGAGCACACATGAATAGACATCATTTGTTGAAACAATTCCAAGCGGCAGCGTGGCAGTGAGCCACGAACCTAGCCTGTACTGTCATGACCAGGCTTGAGGGTCCTAGAGATGTACCCCATGAATCCTTGCGTCCTGTGGGAAAGGTCCATCGTCTGTGTGGATCAGCGGAGTCAAGCGGTCGCCTACTCACCATTTCAGAGCTTCCAGGAGGTTGTTTCCAGGGCACTCTTTCAAGCGAGTCATAGTTGGTAAGACATGTCACAGATAAACAAGAGAGATTGGGAGATGGGTAGTCCTGGGGTATGCTTAGGGATAGAACTCTCACCTGAATGTCAAGCTGACATTTTTCAGCGACTTTTTCTTCATATAGACCTTGTTCAGGTCATGATCCATGGCTGGCATGCCAAATGTCCATGTATGGGTTGAAATCCCAGGGAGTTGTCCAGTTGTTGTGTTGTCTCCGGTGAAGTGTGATCCAAACGGTAGTTGTTGATGAATCCTTGGCCAAACAATTCAGTGGTTTCCAAGAGATGTGTCCCTGGTGGAGAGTCCTTTGGTAGAAATCCTGGATTCTGCTATGCTGGATGCCTTTTCCGGTGACCTGTATGTCAGTAGCGCATGCACAAAAAATCCATGTGGAAATACCAGGTAAATAAGAGAATATTGAAAAGATCTTGGAGATATCCTTCGCAGGAGTGGCTGGCATATATATACAATCCGTCCAGTGCTCACCTTGCTGTCCGGATCTCGAGCCCTATCTATTAGTAAAATCGTTCCATCATCTCACCATAAATGCAACATCCGCGAAACTGGCCATGGTATTCGCAAAACCCGGGATAAATAAAGTAACAGCCTCCTTTGGCTGGACCCGGACAGCAAGTTGGCAGGAGCTGATCCGCAGATAGAAATACTAACCAAAGTAAAAAAAGAGAACTTCTTTTCCCCGCCGGCTTTGAGCCTGGTATAAAATGTGTGGCAGAAGCCAACTCCGTACAAAGGCATAGCAGAAACAATGGATGTCGTCAGTCAATTGAGGCCCACCCATATGCAAGTCGTAACGAGATCCCCGTCAAAGTACGCCGTATCCATTCTGGCCCCAAAAGATAGAAAGTTCATGTGCGGTGAGATAGTATTCGTAGTAAAAGGCCGTCCTGAAGGTGGAATGATGATGGTTGGGTCCAGGTATCAGAGGGTAAGTTCGGCAACACATTATTTCAAAAGTCGCAAACTTGCAACTGTGCAAGACATTTTTAAGTCTGCAAATTCAATCCGGGTCTATCCTTTTTTGCATGGCAAAATTCCGGAACAAGACCATGATGCGGACGAGGGACTCCAAATCCTGGGAATCTCGGTAATGAAACAATTAATCATGGAAGTATCACTGGCAAGACGGGAAGTCCGCCGCACACACTCCAGCGGCTTGATTTATCGACCTGAGCGATGAGACCGGTGGGCGTGCCTGGAGTCGGTATGGCGGTCGACACTGTCCCTTTCACGATGTCGCGACGATGATGATCCACTAGTTGGTAGTTGAGTATTGGATGTTGTCGCTGCAGCGCGAGAGGGGGCAGGGGTATTTTCATACTGTTGTTCTGTTGTTGAACCGTAAGAGGTTGTGCCTGCTGGAGACGCTAAACAATCAGAAATAAGGAATAGGGAGGTATAAACTAAAAACCTGTGGTGTACGCACCGCGTCCATAGAATGGATCTCCAGGTTGAACTGCCGGCGCATAGGCAGGATTCGACGGTGATGGGTTCGAAGGGTAATAGCTGCCGCCAGCTGCTGTGGCGGGATAGCCCTGCGGTGCCGGTGCTCCTGAGGTGGCATAAGTAGTCCTAGAGGCTGGCATTGTGGTGATGGGTGTCCTCTGGTCCCTAGGATCCCTTGGATCTCTTGAACCGGCGTATGGATCACTATACATAGCCTGCGGGTTGGTAGCTACTCTTGAATCTGCTCCTACCAGTTGGAAAGGAGGTTCCTGGCCGGGCTGGCCAAATCCTTGCGGTGGCATGGTAGAATAAGTCACACTTGCTCCTGGAGGCTGAAATTGCGACGCCTGTGTAGTATATCCTTGTTGAGTGCTATACCCACCCTGAGGATACTGTTGGGCCGCGTAGGAGCCAGCGGCTCCTGTGTATCCTGCTGAACCAGTTCCTGGATATCTGGGAGTGGCATCACCGTACGGATCCCGGTTTGGGTCTGCTGAAGCGAATCCACCTTCCGTAGGTCCGTAGTACTGCCGGGACTGGTGTGTATCCGAATTCCGATATTGGACTATGGGCGAGTTAGAGATTCTGACATATACGCCATTCGAGTCTCTCGAGGCAATAGTACCTCCGGCGGCATTATTACGGCTCGCCGATTGCTGCCGTCTCTCTTGATCCCATCGCGCCGAATCTGCTTTTAAATCTTCAATCATGGCCTGCATAGTGTGAAGCCCGGTTAGCGATTATGGCGGCGGTGTCGGCCGGACGAGAGGGACTCACTGTCGTCAGGTTACGATAGGCATTTATGTAGTAGCCTTGAATGATTTGTCCGCTTTGTGGGTTCTGCAACGCATAGAATGTCAGCGTTGGCTGTCAAAACGGGACAGATTGAAGAATCGTACCTCGTAGGTGCCAGGTCGAACGAGAGCGTCGTTTCCAAGGTAGCGACATATGTCGGCTGTAATAACTTCACGGTCGATACCGTCTCTTGGCACGAAATACTCATTCTGGCGGTTCTGCGGGGGCAGCGTGCTGCTGCTAGACGGGGCGGGTCTTCTAGACATCTTATCGGAGGAATAAAGATAATTACCGGTCGACGACTATTAGATGGAAGGAAGGGGAGAAAGGTCGACGGTAGAATGAGGACAAACGTGGATGAATAACAGAAGAGCGAGCGGTCGAGAATATGGTGAGGAGAGTGGGTGGTGGGGAGGAGAAAAGGGCGGCAGACGCTTTTGCTTGGTGGGTCTGGAAGAGGACCCGCGGCACAAAAAAGGTCCTACTGCAGCGAAAGGAGGGGCCTATTAGGGGAAACGACAAGGCACAATGGCGACACCAACTTTGGCCCGGACAGGGATGGTGGCGTGGCGTACAGTCCAATCCTTAACGGGTGGCAATGGTGACCTACAGGGCTTGCAGGGTCACAAACAGCTGAGCCTGAGAAGAGGTGCGTACAAATAATACCGTGTGCTTGGCGATGGAACCGTACTGTAGTAGTACCAAAGTGGCCAGGTTGTCTGACTTGTTGGGACGGGGAAAGGTTAAGGATAGATGGGCAGATAAGCCAGTTATTTAGCAGGGAAGCGAATAGCTGTCAGCTGAGACTAGGAGATGTCTCTCCTGGACAGGCAGCAAGACCAATGAGTTGGTGTAGTGGGCGGACACAGTGGAGCGGTGTCACTGTGCTAGTGGGCGCGTGGGAGGGTTTGGTTGGCGGACAGAGCCTTATGTGAGGCCGGATAATTATAATAAAAGGTAATAAGTGAAATAGTGAATCTCAGAAAGCAATAAATAAGGCAAATAGAGTAATATCACAAGAGGGCAGAGCCTAGTCTAGGTTGCAGCCAAATATGGGTAGCGTAGTGCAGAGCTTACAGCCTGCTAGGTGTTCGAGATGCAGGTGAGTTTGACAAGACTCACCCGGGCTGCGACTTGATCGAGCGGAAAGAACCCCGGTGATGAAGTGACGCGCAGAGAAGGGGTCCAACTAACTGGGAATGATATGTCTTGTTGCAGCGGAGGGAGGGGTCCTGGACAATCGAAAGAACAAGCCGCTATCGCTATCCGAATCCCTATCGAATTCTAGACTACCAGGGTAGCCCGGCGAAGTGTGGCTGATGACAGGAGGCCAACCAGCCCCTAGGATTTCCTAAAATGGGTAGGATGAATAGCTGGTGCCCGTATGTCTCGCATCAAGAGGCAGCAAACACGCGCACCGCTTCTTCGATGCAACTCTTCGTAGTGGTCGGTCAATCCGTACATATAATTGTTGGTTTCGCTAGTCGTGGCTAGACTGTTGCTGACCGACAAAGGTTTCCTGGAACGAGGGAAAATGGCCTCGAGGAGCTAGGATGAACTGGTGTCGCAGTTCTGACTACTTAAAGCCGTCGGTGGAGCAAATTTGTTCGTCGGTGGCCCTTTATGGGTTGGGCTACTCGGATGATGAAAATCGAGGACTTCCTCTCACACCGGCTTGTTAAGACCTGGGGAATCCGCCCAAAAGAAGACCAAGAACTTTCTTGAAAATCTCCCACAGGCAGGGGGCGCGGTCTCTAGACTTCCTATTATACACGCACACGTCCTCCCTTAGTTTTGGGGGGGAATCTATCCACTCGAAAGAAGCAATGTCCCCGTTTACCTTACACCATCCCTTTGTGGCTCGGGTTGACACACTAACACCCTATCGATCGAACCTCTTTCCCAAATGGAAAAACGCATACCGTATTATGTAGGAGAGGATTTTGCCTTGGACGGAATTAGCATCGTCTATTGACTGGGTCGGTACCGTAGTTGTGGCCAGGACGTAATCAAGAGCGGCCTCAACCTGAGTGGTCCGATACATTAGAATGGGTCCCGCCATTCCCAAGTGGTCTCATCCCGCTTGAAGCGATTAGGCTCTCGCCCGTGATGGACAAAGAGACGTGGCACTGTGAAGAATCCGAGAAAAGCAGGCTCGCAGGAAGATGCTGGAAAATGCCTGTTCTCGCCGTTGGGTATCAATGCACCCGAGCCTAAAAAGTAGCGGCTGCTGCGTCGTGGGTGCCTAACCTGGAAGGGCTGGTCAGCCAATCATTGCCAACTTGGGTCCCATTCCTGTGACATGATGACAATGGCAAATACATATTTAGTGAGATGAAGAAGACAAGTAGCTGTTTACTATTAGGCCGCCTTGCGACATCATTCGCTTCAAATTGAATGCTTCATTCTACTGCCTACGTACCTGTCAAACTGCAAGGCGGGTGGCGACATAGAATGCCCATTCCTCATTTCTCGTACCAAGCACTATCGTTGCTTATTCCGCTGTGTTGTACATCATTTCCTATAGAGCCTCCGAAGATACTACCCAGTAGTCGCCTCCCTTTATGCCGCATGTGATCTTCAGGGAAACGCTGGTAGGTGCCGTCGTAATGGTCGTGAGACCGATGGGTCGTCTCGCCGAATCCGGTTCAACAATTGTACACGTCTGCTCCGACTTTTGCTCGAGCGACTTTAAAATCTCGACCAAGCCATCAGTGCGAGTCCGCGAGCAACTAGTCAATTCGCATCACCATCGCGCTATAGTTGTTTGTGCCTTAGGCGGTGGGTCACTCAGACCGACATTTCGGTTGGACCAAAGCGTTCTCGGTTCCGTGCCGAGTGCGTGCCTGGACACTTGCTTCTTGTCCTCAACATATAGATTCGGCATAAGCCATCAATTCCAGGCCGGGATCCCATAGGCGGCTCCAGATCATATCACCCGACTTAAGACATAGGGGAAAGTGCATGAGTGGGTAGACCTGCTGTTTCGAGGCGCGCTCGATGCTAGGGGATAAGCTCTTCTGTTAGACACTGTAGATGAAGAGAAAAAAGCATTACATCTGGACGAATGGATAAGATGGAGTTGACCGAGGCGCATGTAGCGTTCGCTTCGAGTCGACTGGCATGCTAAGGCTTGATTCACCCAAACTTCAATTTGCTTTGCCCATGCTCGAGCTTATTGCTAGAGGAACTACCTCTTGTAGATTTCTTAGACGAAGAAGATAATGCAGCTGCAGTTTTCTGGCCGCGTGGCACCGAAGAATTGTGGCTAGCAAATGTCTGTCTGCCACGTTCTTCCTCCTGGAGGTCTTTTGCGAGATGCCAATCGAGGTGGCTCTGTAGGGCCTCGGCGTTCTCGAGCCGTGCATCGCAGCGCGTACATACCTTAAAGTAGTCCGTGATTGGCTTCGGGCTACTCTCTGTTCGGATCGGCGACGTTTCCTTCGTCCGAATCTGGGTTTTGCCCGTATCTACTACATCGTCGTCAAAGATCCCCTCAGCATCCCCACCCGAGGAACTCTCCTTCTTGGGAAAGAATCGCTGGATGCCGGGATTATCGACCCGTCGTTTCTTCTCCGGCCGTTCATGTGTAGTAGATAGTCCTACCGATGGCTCCCGAGAGGCACCCTTTGATTCGCGTGCTTCATCTCCTTTCAATAAGAATGCGCCTATACCTCGGTTGCCAGTGATCCCGTCCTCAAACCCTCCCACGCTCATGCTCAGGTTCGAGCATGGCCAGACTTTACCTTCCTGGCTAATTTGGCTGAACAGGTTCTTGGCAAGTTCAAACAAGGTTGTCTCATCCATCATCCTCCCGTGGGGAATGCTACTCTGTCGTGAGCGGGTCTGGCCCCCCTGGCCACGATGATGTAGATTGATCGTCTTTGGCCGTCTCTTATTCTCGAGAACGCCTTCCTCCACTAATCGCGAGAATATGTCCGCGGCAAAGATCCGTAGCCACTTGACAGCTTGTTCCTGATTGTTAATACTGGGTCTGAAGGACTTAGCAGACAACATGGACTTGATTTGCGTACGCGAGTTAACCTCGCTTGGATCGATGCCGCGAACCGTATTGTAAAGCCAGACTCCGGTTTCGTCGCCTAGCTTGAGCTTCATCTGCTCCACTGGCACAGGCAATAGCTCCTTAATCGCCTCCGTATTGAAGGTTGACACGACCTGCTCGCCAAGTTTGCCCCCCAAGTTACGAATCTTAGTAAACTTCATGTCAGATAGGAAGTGCTGCACGGCCCGATTCCGGATGACTGTCTGTTGGTTGGGCTTCTTGTAGCCAGAGCCCAACTTACTGAGCATTTTATTACCTGCTATGCCCGCCGAGCATGTGTACCCCAGGGTTCGCCGGATCTGAGCTCGTATATCCCGAACAATCTCTGACCCAATGAGGATAGCTACATCGTCCCAGTCTGGGTCATCTGCTTCAGCTTCTGCATCTTCGAGATCGACGAGAGCATCAGCCTGCCAGTCAAGAGCAGTCACTGGAGGGAGGGGCAGTTTCTCCGTGGGGTCATCATAGGGAGGAGGATTCGTAAGCTCCGGGAATCGCTGCAGGAGAATCGAGTGGATGTGAGCGGATAGGTCGATAAAGACTTCATCTACGCTTGCTTTCTCGACCTTCTGCATACTGGGTGGAAGACATTCCTTAATTAGTGCGAGAATTTTTCGTGACTGAAGCCTGTAAGGGTCTAGAGAGACCTTGTGAGTCCCGATATGAGATGCTGCATCGTCGTGATACGCCCACTTCTCATCACCCTCCTTCCACGTAGCGACGTGCTGCGCAATGAGTTTTGGACAGAGCTTCTTTGCATCAGTCACGGTACAGTGTCGACCTATGCCGAACGCACGAGCGGGATAGTTAACTGCGATAAGCCCTTGCCTGTGATCTTGTAAGCCAAAAGTGGTAGACGCTTAATAAAGGAAGCAATAAATACCACTGCTGAACTGCTAGAGGCTGATCTTCAGCGATGCCGAGGCGTACCATTTCACATTGGGCATAGAAGGCGTCTAAATCGATATGGGCGATTACACGCAGAGGGCATGATGTTGAATAAGATGCTAACAGGCTGAGCTGTCTATAACTAAATTGAGACTTCCGCCGGCCGGTGCCGTGAGACGGCGAGGATGCCTGGAAAACGGGGGAAGACATGCTCGGATAGTTGCAGACAGAAATTACCGGCAGCTCTCAAGCCGGGGAGTGGGTGGAGCAGGACAACCCGAATCATAGGTACCGGAACTCTTCCACCGGCCCGGTAGTTCGTGCAAGGTGATCTTCGGAGCCGATCAATTTGGAAGATGCTCAAGGCCGAATTTGGTAATTAGAAAAGGGAAGGATTTGGCTCCGGGAAGACGCGACTGGGAGGGTTGGCCGCGCGCCAGTCGGGAAACTGCATAAAAAAGTGGGGAACACGCCAAATAACTCCTTGACTACCTGTACGTCAGTCGCCAGCACCACATGACTCTCCCCTTTTTTGCGGTTTCCCACGTTCTCTCCTTCCATGTTCCTGAATATCGTTCCAGTGTCCCTTCATGATCACGATTAGAAAGAGCGAATAAGATAAGAACTCAGATCGATGCTTATTCTTTAGCGTCTCCGACACTGAATTGACCGTTTTGATTGGCTGGATTACAAAGTGAGATTTTGTGCATCACTAACCTCGCTAATTCGCCTTTCCAACCTGCTACCGGCTGCCAAGCGTAGTATATATATACACAATCATCCCTTAAATTCATTAAAATAGAGAGAAAAAAATTCCCAATTCGAGCATCTCCTTCCGAAACCAGATCCCGGGACGTCTGCGACGATGGGATTGGATGTAACTCCAGGCGAGCAGTTGTCGGAGATTGTCATGCCATTTCGTCGTCGTGGGTGTTGTCCTGCGTCGATTCGTCGAAAACGTGGTGAACGAGTAAATGGTAAATGGCCATGTCCTCTTCCGGAAGCTCGCCCTATGCGTTGCTGTGTTGTCCGTCCAGTGAGCCATGCCAACCTTAACTTTATGCTTGCGTGCAGGAACCTGCATTAGAATTCATGTCCCCCACAATCTGCCACTCGTCTCCTTATAACCGCACACGCATTCCCAACTTATATTTGACTTCACCCGTTACGCTGTTGGATGAAAAGGAGTCTGCATCATGCCGGTCGTCCTCTCAGTGTAGGATTAATACGGAAGAATGCGGAAATTTTCTAACAGAGACCCGAATTCTCTCCCTCCTATGACGGTCTGACGCTGATAGGGAGATGTTCCAGGCTTATGACTAAGCTGCAGGTCCAACTTTGTACTTATTGCAAGCCTCTCGTGCCCGTGGTTCGCGGCCTGTTCAAGCCATGGCGGTATAAGCTAGAAGGCGCCAGTATGCCGTCAGAGAGAAATAGGGTTACAATACCGCAAGGGGCTTCGGATTAGACCGAGCGCTCGAGTATATTAAGCCGTTAAGCCGAGCTGAGTCGCCAATTTACGCTCACCGGTCACTAAAAGAAGCAATTCTGGGTGTTCAAGCAGTCGAAATCATCCTTCTGGCAGGGTCATACGTAATGGAGAGGATGGAATGAACTTCTCTTTGCATAGTGGCTGGTGAGAAAGCAGATGCGGGCTTGTAAGGGAGGGTGACTTGAGTATTTTGAATGGCCCAGGCTTCTCTTCGTATGAACTTCTCTACGTTATACAACATGTAATCTAGAATGTTTCGCCGGTCAAAGGAAGTAGTAATCCGACGGAGGTTTCAAGCGAGCGGCTCACATTGCTAAGAAAGTAATTGCCAATGACGATCGCAGAAGCTAGATCTCCGCCATCTTGCCAGAAGGTCCACGACACCCGACGCCGCCGATAGTCATAGTAAGCTAGGACTTCCATACTACCCCAGGATTTATCGGTCTACTATCAAGAGGTACCTGAAGATATGCAGTGAAGGAACCCCCTTTTCAATTACATCTCTAAGTTCCAAGAAAGCGGGTACGAGCACGTAAATACTAGGTCAATGGGCCCCTAATCTCGCCTCTCACGGCCTCCGCCGTACGAGCACTGGGGCCATATCCTTACCGGTATTAATCCCCATATTGTAAGCCACCTAAATAGGTGCCCGCCTGTAAGACTCGTCATGTGACAAGACTCCCCCTATTCTCCTGATTCGCTGACGGGCCGTTGCCTGTCGGAACGACTGCTTAGATAAAGTCCCGAGTACCGTTACCGGTATGGCTCTATGACGGGTAGCCTCCCCCTTGCAGCGTCATACCCATTTCACAAACAATCTCTAGATTAGAGCCTCTCATTCTGTGGAACTTAATTTGGTGTAGGGCTACAATCTTACTACATGCGGTTCGGTTTGTGTTACATAAAAAGTCCGCCAGTTCATGAAGCAAGACGAAGGTTTGGGGGCGGAAAATGAGTAGAATACAGCGACTAAAGAATCTGAATATACCGAGGAATCCGACTTTCAATCTCAAGAAACGGACCGGCTCACTCTTGTAAGTGTCTTCAGCGCATATCGGCTCGCCTCACTACTACCATGTTACTTGGCAGTAATATGAACCTAGGCGACTGGACAAGGTACCCAGTTGCGAGGCTCGGACGTCAGATGTCTTTGTTCGTGCCCATTTCAGCACATTTAGACCCAACCCAGCTCCGATTCGGCGGACTGAAAATCTCGTCGTGAATTTCTGGTAAAAGTTAGCCAAAGAGCTTAAGGGAGCTTGGGTCACTTCCAAAGCGGCCATGGCAGTACAGGAGGCGCAGTATTTGCTATAGACAACGTGTTTCGCCCGGAGAAGCGTTTCGTGATGATCTCTTAGGAGTCGACGGTTAGGGTATTTTGATAGAGTGACCGCAACTGCCAAGTGCAATTTGAACTTGCTCGACGAGCTTGATGCTCACGGGATCTTTCACCCATGCGGATCCACTCGCGCTGTCACCGTTTCGTACATGGACAGAACACCAATGGAGTCCCGAGAGCGGTGAGTTTTCGACGTCTATTTCCGAATCCCACGCTCATCTCGGAGGGCGAGCGATGTGATGATCGCCTAAGCTCCCTAGAGGATCAGCCTGCATGAAGGACTACATGCTTCTGCTGTACTTGCCCTTTTAATCAAGCGCAGGCTTAGGTCATTCACACGTTGTGATATCATGAACCGAGCTGTCGGTATCCATTCATATCCACTCATTGAGCAGATTCCTCGTATGAAGTCGACCCTGATGGTCGATATCCGATGAAACGTGCCTCTTTCGGCTTCGCCTGATCTTTCAGCCCTTCTACATCGAGTCTACTCGCCGTGGAACTTGCTTGGCTCAGACTGAATCCAGTTTCATTGGCGGGCGACTAGCTTCGAACCCCTAGACTTCTTTGCTTAGCAATCTCTCTCGGCATCGTAGACCGGCCTCCTCCCTTCTTCGGCCCACTCCTATGATGACCCTGACAGTGATATTCTTATGCCCCGAGGATCCTTGATCGTAACACAGCCTTCATTGCATCTTCGTCCTCTCTGCTGAGCATGTCATGTGATACAACGATCCTATCATCGCCTCAGTCGTCACCGAGAGACCTATGTCTGTAGAGGATGTCAGAATGGAAGGAAACTCTGTGCGTAGTTTTGAGGCTCTGTGCCGTTTCTGGAAACCGGAAAGGGGTCATTTACGAGTTTCTTCTCGCGAATACTCGGCGTGATCCGAGTATGCGGCTCTTATACTGTAGAATTTGAGGTGTCGTGGCTATGATTCTCTCCTGTATAAGGAGAGCATCAATTCCTCGTAGATGGGAGATGATCTAAGTTAAAATCCGAGAGTCATCAAGACTATTCACTTCTCTGTTAGTCTCAAGTAGCTATATCAGCTTCCCTGGCGATCTTAACTCGTCTTCTTCCAGCTTTATACTCATACGAATCGTAACGGCAGCAAGCGTTTACTTTACTAAAATGTGAGAGAACCTGTTAGCGATTGTAGGACTTTTGATCTAACAGACCTACAGGGGTGACGGTGACAGAACTCCAAGTCCTGAGCCTGACTACTATCCTCCCCCTGACAACGATCTCCAAGAGACGGACGAGAAAATCACATGCAGTAGCTGTGGAGAAGAGGACTACTTTGAGCACACCGGTGACCCGGAAAACGCCTTGTGCAAGCATTGTGGCCACACGAGGTGCTCAGACTGTAGTACTTAACTGCTACCACATTCGTTAGCACAAGGACCTAAACAACATCACTTGAAATCAGGTGTGATGAGTAGAGGGGCTGATGAATACGGACTGAGGAATGGGGTCAGATTGGTGGTTATCATTCGTTTATATGGCTAGGATTTGGATTTGGATTTCTTACAGCTTCTTTCTCTCCTATTTCGCATTCGGGTTACACATGCGTTTCTGGTAACACATAACCATCACTATGTCGCTTGGAGTAGTGATGGAGATCGCACTCGTTTCATCATAGACCTCGAGGTTTTCAGATTTAGACTTATTAACAAAGTTCAACCGGTTGTAAAGATTATCCGTCCAACTATATTTTATGTGAAAATTAAGAGAAAGACCACCTGGGGTTGATGATGGGCTGGTCGCACCTTGATATTTAGCGCATCTGCGCACTGGTTACTGCTCTTTTTTAAGGGGTTATCTCACCGCACCTATGCACTTACGCACCTACGTCAGGTTGTCTCACAAAGGACTTCAGACAGCCGCTTCTCCAATTACAGGGCCGAGTCTTATTTTTTGGTACTTAATTGGTTGGTTAGGTATCATGCATTTATGTTGTTATTAGGTAGTTAGGCACACATTGGCTGACTGAATGCGGCGTGATTGCTTATTTGATCCGTAAGGCATAATCTATGGATGGTGATGGGAGTTGTAAGCGGTTGGGTTGAAAATAGAAATTGAAGTCTGACAACTCATTTGGTTCACCGCTACATACCCCGATCGAATGAATAAAAGGGGGAATGCACTCCTGCAATGAATGACATGCACGACATGATTAAATATCTGATTTATACTTATTGTCCTGAGCTTTAGGAGTTGGCCGTATGTCGAGACGACATGCAGCTCAAGATTATTCATTAAGTACCTAGGCCCTAATTTCGAATTCTAATCAATACACCTTAATTACAGCATTAACAAACGCTACGCTATTAAAACTATTCTTATCAAAATGGCCCATGCCTCGAGATAAGTTAGCATCTCAATCCCATTCCTGATCTCGACCCCTATCCCGATCCCGATCCCGATCCGAATCCGAATCCGCAAACTCCAAAGACCAAGGGGGTATCATGACACATCTAAGACCTGTTTCCCTTCCCGAGTTCCCTCATCTCGAGCCCCGAGCCGTTGACCATCGCGAGGTTAGTAAGATCGTATCGGGCAAGCACGTCCACCACGACACGGCCCATGGGGTAGAAGCTGTCGTGGCTTTCGTGGTTGACGCAAGGCGATTTCCGAATGGGCAGAACCCAATCGAAAACGTTGGTGCCCATTACCGTTTGCCAATTACGCCATATCCCGAGGTCCCACGGATTTTCCCCTGGTTCGGTTTTGAGGATTGCGAATGTGCGGGTAGCTAGGTCATCACGGGCCGAGGTGCCAGACTGGTTTAGCGGTGGGCTAGAGCCTCTGCTCTCGACCGCTCTAGACCTTGCCGTGCCATTAGAACGACTGTTGGTGACCTCGTTCGGTTTGGGGAGCGGATAAGTCACTGTGCTGAACTTATCCGTTGACTCGGTGCCGCGGGACACGCGAACAGCTAATTGGTACACCTTAGATCGCGACCCCAGCGCATCAACATTCGTCATGTTGAGGAATATGTATCGCATTGACGTCACTGTCATTAGGAAAGTGAAGAGCCCGAAGAATGCACCTAACACCATGGCACCTATCAAGTGGGGATCTATGGAAGAACCCTCACTAATCTGTTTGCGAAGACTCGAAGCTGTTGCGCCCAGGACGACACCACAGTAGCAAGCGGTATACGTAGTAAACTGCACAAAGAACTTGAATGCTACGTTCTGTCAGTACACCTAAGTTATTTGGCAGAGCAAGGTGTGTAGTAGCTTACAGTTCTCGCCTATCATCCCGCCGACCCACGGACAGTAGTGATCCATGCGATATACACACCGATCGATCTCGCTACTGTGATGAACCCGGTCCGGCTTCCAATTACAGCATTCGGAGCACCATTTAGGACGACCATCGTTTTCGCACACGAAAATATCTTTCGTATAGAACAGCTCTAGGCCTGGACTATCTGGATTGGAATCGGGACCGCCATCATAGGGCTGGCTCTCGAGATCGTTTGCATGACGCCCCCGTTTTCGATTATCTTTTGCAATCTTCCTCCGTTCTATCGCTAGCGGTCCGAGCGGGACGACTCCGGGGTCGAGAAAGACGATCAAGATGGTTCTTAGATAGGTAGCTACCATCAACAATAGAAACAGGAAATATAGGATCAGGATAGCAATGGCCGCTCCGACCTCGCCGCGCTTGTTGATCAAGTAAGTGGCTAGAAATGTAATTCGTCAGTTAAAGCCGTGAATTGACCCG